>JAEUWK010001884.1:0-12550 GCA_018524425.1 Podaxis sp. AQ795752 | reverse complement strand
TCGGGCTTCTGATCTTGCATTCGGTCACATCCGTCAAATTGGAACGGAGCTCGAAATATCCTGAGGAACAAACTCTATTCATCGTTGGAATCAACAAAACCTCACCGTCCGCCTTCACGCCCGCCGACAAAAATGGTGGGTAACCCTACTGGTCCACCGTTTGTCTCGTTGCTAACAATGAATCAGGATTCCTCAAAAGCCCCAGTCAAGCTCGCAAAAGTCATCAAGGTGAAGAGGATTGGGACCTCTTGAAGTTGACATCGCTGAACTGATCTGCAGGTCCTCGGACGGACTGGTTCTCGTGGTGGTGTCACCCAAGTCCGCGTTGAATTCATGGACGATACATCCCGGACAATCATTCGTAACGTGAAGGGGCCCGTGCGTGAGGAAGACATCCTTGCTCTTCTTGAGAGTGAGCGTGAAGCTCGGTGCGTGGTAAATGACCCTTTCCTATGGCAACGAATCCTTATTATCCTTGATTAGCCGTCTCCGCTGAACAGTATACGCGGTTCTACTCGATTTTTGACCTGTTGTTTGCTGTCCTACCATCACTCATCCGCTATAATGTACTCCATCCTTGAAAACCAGGACGCATCTCGTCTGGACCAGATTGATTCAAAGAATGGTGTACTTGCATCATGCACTTGTAAGGCGAATGATTAACCTACCATTGTCTCTTTCCGTGCGTTGTCCAAGCCAAATAAAACAAACATTCAGGATGTTACTGATCAGACGCCGGCTGGACATTGTGCCAATATTGTGTATGAGGTAGAAAACCCGTCATCACGTGTTTGCAAGCAGATTAAAGATTGAAAGTACCTAATCCTGATACCATCTCTCGATTCTCAATCCTGCGTCCAAAACCATGGACGAGACATCTTGTGCCTATGCTACCCTGCTCACCAAAGCCCCATATCTACCAGGCATTTTGGTCCTGGAACATGGACTACGTTCCGTTGACTCTCGATACCCTCTCGTCGTAATGGTTACCCCCGGGCTTTCGCAAGATGCTAGAGACGTCCTTAAGAAAAGAGGCCTTCTCACGAGAGAGATTGAATCACTACAACCTACTTCCACCTCCGGAACACCCCTTTTTGAAGACCGATTTGCGGACACATGGACGAAGCTGAGGTATGGTCCTCAGCTCTACCTTGAACCCAGTGGTCCATTAACTCGACGCGACAGAGCCTTTGAGTTATCGGAATTCCACGTGAGGCCTTACGTGAATCAGTACTGATTGCTCACCCTCTAACTGTTTTCTCCAGCGGATTGTGTTACTGGATTGCGACATGTTGATTAAACAGAATATGGATGACCTATTCGAGCTCGACTTGGCGGATGACCAGATTGCTGCCACCTTCGTCTGTGCCTGCAATCCCCGAAAACTCAAGCACTACCCCACGGACTGGTAACTTAATCGTCTGCTATATTCACCGTGATGATTTCCGATACCCTCTTTCCAGGATACCTGAGAATTGCGCATATTCCGTGTATTCTCAACTCGCGACCTCGCCGAACTTTGCGATACCCAACGCACCTCGACCTCATGGACTCCTCAATTCAGGAACTGTTGTCCTCAACCCTTCGAAGGAGCTGTCCGATGCACTCTATAAATTCTTTTCAACGAATGACAAACTCTTGGCATACATATTCCCAGACCAAGACCTACTCTCCGAGTTCTTCGCCGGGAAGTGGAAGCGCATACCATGGTACTACAACGCACTGCGTACATTGCGTTCTATCCACGCTGACGTATGGGACGACGAACAAGTGCGCTGCATACATTACATACTTTCCGATAAACCCTGGTTATCGAGGCAGAACCCAGACGTTAATGCGAGGCACTTCGGCCTCCTCCATGAGTGGTGGTGGCAAGAGTTTGATAGGGTCTCTGACACAATGAGACTGACGGATCCTGAAGGATGGAACTTGGTTTCAAAATATGTAGATGTGTCGAAATAAACATCTTATCCGTAGATTCACTATCGTAACAAATAAAGAAGCAACTGAATAGAATGAATACCGCCTTAGGCCTTGGCTATTGAGATTCCAACAAGTTACTCCAGAAGCTGACATCATGAAATGCAAAAAAGGAGTTTCATAGACTCACCCAAGGATATCACGCGCGCCATGCAACATGTACTTGGTCCGTCCGGAACCTGAAGCGGGTGTCAATACCATTCCGTGGGAAAAAAAAATCTATGCTTACCTTTGTGTACAGCCACTTTTCGCCAATGGAGTTGTCTGACCCGTCCGATAGGCCAGAAGGCCAGCTTGCGCAATCATTATCCCGTTATCGATACAGAACCTGGTGCAATTTCAGAAGCCGAAATGACCCACAACTAACAACACCTACCTTTCGTCTGTTGCAAAAACTTGGCCACCCCTCTCTTGTGCCATAATCCCCATCATTTCTTGCAACCTCTCATTACCTGTGCGCTCACCATTAAATTTCAGTCAATGGCGAGGCGTCGACTACTTACAGCCAACACCGCCCACAATTAATACCTCCTTGCTACCGATGTGGGCCATCGCGCGTTCAGTAATTTCAACCAACATAGCAAATACTGTCTCTTGCAAAGAGAAACATAGGTCTGCCGGTGTGATAATATCCGTGTCATCTGGACCGCGTGGCCGGCCATCTGGGCGGAATCTCTTATCGAGAGTGTAGGCCTCCGCGGACGTCAAGATGCCAGAAAGGCTGATATCCATTCCTTTTGTTGCATACGGTAGAGGCACCAATCTCTTTCCCCTGGATGAATACCGTCGATGTTAGTGTGACTTCTGATGCTGTCCATATAAGCTCACTTTTTGGCCCCCTGCTCGATATTGTAACCTGGACTAGGATCATTGCTGAGATTGATTACCCTTGCGAAGCGATCAAGGCAGTTTCCAACAGCGATGTCTAGCGTCTCGCCAAAGATGCGATAACACTGTCGGGAATATGCTATGACTTGTGTGTTCCCGCCGGACACATAGAGGACGACGGGATTGCTTGCGCCAGTAATTTCTCGACCCATTTCGATATCTGGAAGATGTAATGAACACGATTAGGGGTTTGGGCGAAACGTTTGAGCCACAACTCACGCCCGACACAGTGATTTACGCCAACCAGCGACTTATTGTATAGTAGTGATAGAGTGCGAGCAACCAACGCGACAGACTGCAGCGGGGCACCCATACCAGGCCCTAGACAGTATCATCAGAAGGGAACTTAGTGACTGTCTGTGCCAACTCGCCTTTGGTGAAGCATATGCAATCGACATCGTGGATAGATACGTTCGCTTTAGCCAGGGAGTCATTGATGACCTTCAAGGCCCATTCACGATGGTGGAGGGCAGTGTCACGGGGCTGAAAACCTTCGCCAGGTGGGGTGACATAGGTATGACGAACATTGGATAGCACAAACGCAGTGCCATCCTCTGCATGCTTAATGATACCAGCACCAAGTTTGTTTGCGGACCCCTCGAGGCCAAGGGCGAGATATGGACAATCTGAAAAACAAATGAGCAAAATTGGATGTGATTGGTTGACTGTTTTCTCTGCTAACCTGGATTCTTCAGTGGTGTGGGCTTGCGCAGTCGTCCAGGCATGATGAGTGTAAGACTTCAGACTTTCTTGAGTGATTTCCAAATTGGTCACTATATCAGTTGACTGTATGACGTCGATCAGGCAACGTCAAACGATAACATTAAGCATACTTGTAAGTTACATGAAAAGTCGTCCATGGACCACAGCAAGGATTTGTATTAGGGAGCGTGTCAGAAAGTGGGAGCAATGAAGGAGTGCTACAAATAGTAATAAGTTAACTGGGGGAATGAAAGGGAACAAGTGGTGTAAGCAAATCTGCAGAAGGAATGCGGAATTCAGAAAGGCAAGAAATTCAGTGCGAAGGTGGTCGTGAGCGCAGGCGTAAGAACGTATAGCAGAACATGTCCATGAAGCAAGAATATTACTGTGCCACTCTCTTGGCAGCCCGTCTGTTCTCCGGTGAACGGGCGTTGCTTTCGTGGTCTTCGTCACGGTTTCGTTTAACAAGACGAGCTTTCTGTGCGGCCCTAAATGCGAGAAGACCCGCGTACAGCTCCTCATCAAAATCTACGCATTGGAGTTTCACGCAAGGGACTGAAAGTTCTCCAGAGTCATAAGCTGCTGCAATCTCCTCTTTGGTTCGTGGGTCCTTGTTCTTCTCTTTAGTCGTGTGCACATAATCCCGTTTGACCTACGGGAAGTGCGTGAGCCAAAGGCAAGTCTGAGTATAGCATAGGACTTACGGAAGAATCAAGGGTCTTCCACTCGTCAACGCTCAGAGGTTCCACGCGGCTCACTCTGTAGACACCAAGGTACCTGAAGTAGCGTTCCTCCTTGTTGTTACGTTTGGGAAGCCCAACGAACAAGTTGCGCAACTGGGGAGTCATGTACGTGTGCTTTTCCTTGCCCAAGCCGACGAACATGTACCCGTGTTGTCCCGGAGTTGACGGACACCAAGGGTTGTGATCTAACCTCGGACAGAGATACTCTTCAATGTTGCGACCCTTAGCCAGGTCTGTGCCACTGGATGTTACCCTGGCATGTTATCAGACAACATAACTAAGGTGGAATAGGATGGGCATACCGCACAATGAGCGACTGGATATTACCCCCTATCACAGTGCTTGTGAACCCGCGCGTAAACTTGTTGTCTTCGTCATTTATATCGGTGTCCGGGATAATGACAGGGTGCGAGGCGAGCGCTTCGAGTCTACGAGGAAGTATGGGTGCCAGAAAGTTGCGCGGCTCCTCGACAATCGTCTCATCATTGAAGGTCAAGTCTATGTCAACCTTTTGTTCTTGCTTGACAGCAAGCTTGTTCTGGGGAGGTTGGGCTGATGGTACTTCAGCGGCGGATCCTTTCAACCGTGTGCTAGGAGGTTCTTGCTGTATTGTTGGCACTGCATCACAAGCTCCAACGACATTTCGTGCCTGATTTTGAACATTAATATTGTGGAGTGCCGATCATGGTGTCATTTAAGTGCTCACAATCCGGGAGAGTTGACTGATAGTCGTCAGAAGGTTTTTATTGCTCTCCTTCGTCTTCTGAAGAGATTCTCGAGCGACGGCTAGATCCCCTCGGAGAGTTATGTTCTCTGCCTCGAGGCTGCTCGCCAGTGATTGGAGTTCCTGGATCTATTAGATGGAATGAGGTTACCTTTTAATACATACATGAATGACGTGCCTGTGTCTCCAGGGAAGTCATCTGCTGTTGCAGATACTTGAATTGCTGAGCGTCCAGGTTACTCCCGCTGGACTTAAAGAAATAATCAGAATCACAAGCAACTCACAGAAGGTCGGACTCACGTCCCGGCCTTCAAGTTCGGCTTTGGCCATCTCTGTCTGCTCCAGTCTTAGTGTGAGGTCAGAAATCTTTCCGCATGTCGTTAGAGGCTTCCTCAATAAGGTAGCAAGTAATACCGATGATACCTTGTTCATCAGCGTATCTTTTTCAAGCCGTAGGCTCGAAAGCTCGGAGCTAGCTTCGGCACACTGTGACCGACTGGTTTGTAGTTGGCCCTGCAGTTGACTTCGTTCCCTCTTGAGGTCTTCAACCTCTATCTCCAACGCCTTCTCATGGTCTCGTGCATCGTCCAACTAGAATTTACGAGAATACAAGTTGGAGTTGGACTCACAACGAGAGAAATGGGGACGCATACCTCCTTCAGTCTTTGCTGGTATTCTACCCGAGCTTTCTCCAACTTATTTCCGACTTCATCAAGATCAGGAGCTTCAACGCTACCCAATCTTGGCTTCGCATACGGCTCCTCTTTCACCAGCTTCTTGCTTTGCCTGGCTTTCAGTTCTATTATTTCTTGTTTGTATTCGTTTCGCTAAGGAATGACACCCATGATCAGGATCAATGTATAGGTCACGAAGTGTGCAACACATACCTCTCGTTCAACCTCCCCCAGACGTTTCTTGAGATAGACAACTTCCTGGGAGGCGTCGGCCCATTTCTTGAGGATGGACGCGAAGAACTCGTCGTCCATGCCTGGGCAATCGTTGTCAAGAGTAGCAAGGATGGAGACAAGAAGACAACCAACTCTGGATACGTGCCAGGTTTCTTAGTCACATGATGGCTGTATTCATTCAGTGACAGCATTCAAAACAAACGTTTGCCCTGAGTTCAGCCTTGTAGGTACCTTACGTACGAGTTAGTGCGAGAAATGAGGCATTCGCCAAGTTATATTATGCATTAGTCTAATGACAAAAAGGAAGAGGTATCTCAGCATGTTGACGCAAAAGTCTAGGCATTAAAAAGTCCTCTCAAAGCATGAAGGTTAGAGGGTTTTCGAGGTAGCCCTTGAAGGCCGCCAACCATCTGGCACCAACAGCACCATCAACGACACGATGATCCGAACTCAAGGTTACCTTCATAATCTGGACGGTCTTGAATCCACGCTCTTGCTCGGGTGCAGGAACCAAGGTGGCTTGCGTCGAGCCAATTGCAAGAATACACGACTGGGGAGGGTTGATGATGGCGGTGAAATGACTGATGTCATACATTCCAAGATTGGAGATAGTGAACGTGCCGCCCTGGAAGGGTAGGGTAAAGGTTCATTTGATTAAGACGTCGCGTAACCAAACTTTCGGGGAAAAAATGCTCACCTGGTACTCAGATGGTGAGAGTTTCCCTTCACGGGCTTTTTTAGCAAGGGCTTTTGTTTCTGCCGATATGGTCGCGAGCCCCTTGGAACCAACATCCTTTACAATGGGGGTAATGAGGCCAGTGGGCGTAGCAACAGCGACAGAGATATCAGCCTTCTTGTATCTATAGAATGTTAGTGCGTGGTGCGCAACCCGGCGGGGACGTTGAACTTACTGTCTGATGACCTCACCAAGCCATGCTGAATTGGCCTCTGGAACGTCTGTGAGAGCGCACGAGGCAGCCTTGACAATGAAGTCGTTGACGCTGAGCTTGGCGGCCTTGTCCTTCTCTGTCAAAGTCTTATTAAAGACTTCTCTCAGTTTGAGGACCTTGTCCATATTAATGTCAACCGTGAGGTAGTAGTGAGGAAGCTCCTGCTTCGATTGCGTCAAGCGGGCACCAATAGTGCGGCGCATATTAGAGAGGGGTATGTCGATGTAGTCCGCAGTGGGTTCGGCTGCAGCAGTTTGAGCAGCGGTCGCAGCGGGTACAGCGGCGGGCTTGAAGTTTTCAACATCTTCACGAATGATACGGCTGTTGGGTCCAGTACCCTTAACTTGGGCCAACGGAATACCACGCTCGAGTGCAATCTTCTTTGCAATTGGACTAGCAAAGATACGGTCGCCCGCCGGAAGCTCTGCCTGAGTCTCGGGTGCTGGTTTTGATTCGGGGGCGGGAGGGGGGGTAGACTTGTCCTCCTTGGGTGGCTCGGGTGTCTTCTCTTCCTTAGGGACTTGTTTTGAGGCTTGCTCTGCGAGAGCAGCAGCACCCGAAAGGTCGTCACCTTCTTCGCCAACAATGGCAATCACAGAGCCAACTTTGACGTTCTTTGTGCCCTCGGGAACCTGTGAAGTGTTTTAAAACGCAGATATGTAGCTAGAGAATAGCCACTTGCGATAATTTTCGCGAGGATACCATCATCTTGAGCCTCAACATCAATCGTCGCCTTGTCAGTTTCCTGTGCAGTGACAGTTTAATGCTGTGAAATCTGGGATATTGGCAAGTGGAGCCATACAATTTCAAGGAGAACATCGCCCGAGGAGAAAGCTTCACCCTCTTTCTTCTTCCACGACGCAACACCACCCTCTGTCATTGTCGGGCTCATAGCCGGCATGTTAAATTGGGACAGCGCGCTACGCCGCGCCGAAACATGGAAACCTGAACCATAGTGAGAAGGAAACGATGCAGAAGAATGGGAGGACACTCTTACGGCGAGCGAAAGTGCGAGCAAGGTGGGAGGCCATGGGCAGAGTCGTGCGGGTTGGGAGGGATGAAAAAGGACGAAGGAGAACAATCAAGGGGCGAGCGCCAGTTGGAATTTTATGTTGGGGAACTACCCTTACGCGAGTCCGGGCGCACAACACAGACAAACTTCGGACGCCTCGGACCCTCAGGAACGACCATTACTGACACTAGGCTGCATTACCCATGCCTTCGGCATTCTCTGACTTCTGTACTCAATCTAATTCAGAGTTTAAAGCACAATTTAATTCAGAATCCAAGGCTATTATAGTACATGCTACAAAGTGTTATATATTAAGGCTATTATAGTACATGCTACAAAGTGTTATATATTATATCTGAAGTCCTGAAGGTACTTCTTTCTACACTATATTCATAGTCCTTCTGTTGTCCTCCAGCTCTGGTAACAACTCTTTAATCCTTCTTCCTGATGTACACCTTGAGAGAGCCACATATAGCTGTCCATGAGAGAAGACAGATGTTTCCAAGTTAATACCAACATGCTTCACTAATTGTTCCTAAGACTTGTTGATGGCCATTGCAAATGCAAGTCAGAATGGGAATTGCCTTTGCTTGAGAGGAATGGGTAGGTTCTCCTAGGAATCAGGGCTGTCTGGCCATGAAACTTGGGATCATTGCTGATGATCCTGTACTTTGGAACTTTCCTCTCTATCTTCTTCACAATCATTCTAGTCCCATTGCAGAGCCTCTTTGATGGATCTAAGTTTCTCAGAAGCAACACTGGACAATGCTCCTTGAGAGCCAACTTTGCCAGAGGCAAACCACCTGTATTAAGTAAGTTGAGGTACTCTGGTAGATAAGGCTGGTAGTTATTTATCTGGTCATTCTCCAGCTCAATAAAGTCAGTACTCATAATAAGGTGAGATGGAACTTCAGGTTGGAACTTACCAAGAATTGAAGTATTAAAAATATCAACTTCATCATTTCTGGCAAAGAGGATAGTCCTGTCCAGGAAGTATTGGTCAGGCATAGGAAATTGGATATCAGGATAGATTGAGTTGATCAAGAAGTTCAGGTTAGGGCAGCACATAAGAGCAGGAATCTGAAGAGTCTGATCATTGGCCAACTCATTCCCAGCTCCAATCTTGAGTAACCATCTAGCATGATCAATGCTAGATGGAGTCTGCTCTAACCTCATGTTATGGATCAAGTAGTGAACAGTGATGTTATTCCAGAAAGGAGATTTGCATAAGAAGGTTTGAACATCATCTTGTTATGACCTTTGTTATGCACTCAGGTTGCAACTAAGGCAAAGGCTTGAGGATGAGCAAAGGGAAAAAAATGAGTTGGTAAAGCATAAGGAATACAGGTGCTTTACCTAGGATTTATATATAAGTGGGAAGTAAACTAAGAATAGGTGAAACAGGGTGATGAGTAATGATATGAGTCATAGTGAGTAAGTGGGTAAGTCAGAATAGAGACATCAAGGAGTTGACACAACATATGAAACACTATGCTAAGTCAGTGTGTCTAAATATAGGTGAAACTATTAAGACCATAACATCACCCTTCTCCTAAGGCATTATGTCCTCATGAAACTACTGTAAGAGTCTGTGTAAGTTATCACATATGGGGAAGGTAAAGCAGGCAATGAAATGTTGGGCCTCTTCAAATGTTGGGGGTTTTTGTAGTCAGTGTGTGATGTGTCAAGTGATGTCTTTCTTGTTGGGGCTGATGAAGAAATGGTTAGCAGCCTTCTTCCAGGTGACAAAGAATGGGGCATGGTCTGGTCCTCTGCTGAACATTGGGATCATGGTGCCTTGATAAGTAACACCTGTGTTGCTGTGGTCACTATTACAGTTTCATCTATATGGTTTCATCTATATTTAGAGGTGCTGAGTGAGCACAGTGTTTCATATGTTGTATCAGCTCCTTGATGTCTCCATTGCTACTCACCTACTTACTCATTGTGATGCATAGCCTTACTTATCCTTCGTTTCACCTATTATTTTCATAGGTGCTTGCTGCTTAGAGGCATCAATTACCCCCCCCTCTTTATAGGTTTTGCTCCAGGAAACCTTTGGAGATAATCCTCTAGTGCTGACTGAGCATTGCCAAGTGCTGACTTGGCTATCCATGTGTCATGCTTGTTGCTATACCCTTTCCAGTGCACTAGGAACTGCATTCCACAGCCTTTCCTGCAGTGTCCTCAGATCTCCTCTACCTCATATTCTTCTTCCCATTTACTAGCTCAGGTGGTGGTGGTGTTTCAGCCTGTTGGTTTGCAAACTTTGGGGGTCAGTGTGGCATTAGTAGTGCTTCATTAAAGATGTTATGGATGACCCATCCTTCTGGTAACTCCAGTTGGTATGCTCCCATCCCCACCTTCTTGAGTATCTTGAATGGTCCATAGTGTTTGTGATCCAATTTTTTGGTTGGCTGATTGGTTGCTATGTTTATTCCTTCTAACCATACCTGGGCACCCTCTTTGTAATCCCTGCTTGGTGATCTCCTTTTGTTGTACTGCTTCGTCATGTCATGCCTCTTTTTCTCCAATAGTTCCTTGGTCCGAGTCCGGAATGCTGTGAGCTTCTTGAGAAATTCCACAATCAATGGCATTGGGGATTTGGTTGTGACATCTCCTTTCCACGGGTGCCTCCCATAATTCAGGAAGAATGGCATTTCTCCTGTGCTACTGTGTGTTTTGTCATTGTGTTGGAACTCTGCTGTGGATAGCCATTCCACCCAGTCATTTTGTGCATAATTGACATATGCTTGCAAGAATGTTTCTATCTCCTAGTTGACATGTTCTGTTTGGCCATCGGTTTGTGGATGGTAGGCTGTTGATAGGCCCTGCTCTGTTCCTATCATCCTGCATAGGTTCTTTATGAAGGCTGATGCAAACTGCAGACCTCTGTTGCTAATAATCTTCCATGGGATTCTGTGGAGTTTCCAAATGTGATTCCTATATATCTTTGCTAATCCCATGGAATTGAGGTTGACATTTGTTGCAAACAGTTGGATCATCTTCATGAATCTGTTGACTATGACCAAGATTGCATCTGTCTCATTTGACTCTGGCAGGGGTCCAATCATGTCAATGGTGATTTTGTGCCATGGCTCATTGGGTGTTTCAAGGGGGTGTAGTGGAGCTGCCTTCTTCTGTCATGTTACTTTGTTCCTCTGACAGCTGTCACATTCTTGCACATAGGCTTTGATATCGGTCTTCATGGCTGGCCAGTAGTATGTCTGTTTGATGAGTTCCATCATTCTATGGATTCCAGGGTGTCCGGCATCCAGTGGGTCATGATATCTTTGCATGATCTTGCTCCATGTGCCCTTGTGGTTTGGCACATAGATCTTGCCATCTTGATGTATGACTCCATTTCATTTCCATGTCCATTCTGGTTCTTTCTTTAGCCATTTGTTTACCACAGCCTCTTTTCTCCCCTCTTTGATGTTCTGTATTAGTTCTTCATCTCCCTTGATCTCAAATAGTTCTTGTTCCAAGATGACTTCTTTGACAAGTGGCTCCTCCTGATATAGTCACCATTGAAATAGTGCTCCTTTGAGTACCATGACTTCCTTGTCCTCTCTGATTTCATCGAAGTGCATGATTCGTAACAATATATCTGCTTTGGTGTTTGTTTTCCCCAGTATATGTTTCAGCATGAAGTTGTATTCTTGTAGCTTCAGATGCCAATGCATCTGTCTAGCATTAATTCATTGGGGGGATCAGAAGTATTTGAGGTTCTTGTGGTTGGTCCAGATCTCAAAGGGTTCCCTTGCTTCTAGCAGGTACTGCCTCCATGTCTTCAGTGCTTTGATAATTGCTAGAAGCTCCCTGTCATATATTTCATAATTTTGTTCTGCTGGGGAGAGGGTTCTGGAGAGGAATGCGATGGGGTGCCATTTTCCATTTTGTTCCTGTGATAGGACTCCTCCTATTGCATGCTTAGACATGTCGACCTCTACTCGGAATTTTCCATTATCTTGTGGGAGTGCCAGTACCAGTTCCTCTGTTATCCATTGCTTCAGTTCTTCAAATGCCTTTTGCTGAGTTTCTCCCCATTCCCATGGTTGCCCTCCCTTCAACTTGTGTAAGAGTGCTGCAACGTCACTGAAGCCTTTAATAAAACAGCAGTAGAAGTTTGCAAATCCCAGAAAGCTCTTGACATCTTTGACAGTGGTTGGGGTAGGCCAGTTTCAAACTGTGGCGACTTTTTCTTCTTCTATTTTGACCTTCCCATCTTCCATGACTACTCCCAATATCAGTACCTCTGTAGCATTGAACACGCATTTTGATCTCTTGAAGTACAACTTGTGCTTGTCTGTGATTTTGAGAAAATGTATTGTTTGATCTTCCAATTCCTGCTTGGTTTGTCCAGGGATGACAAAGTCATCCATATAATTGACCAATATTCCTTCTTGCAATAGTTTCCTGAAGATGGTGTTCATCATCCTTTGGAATGTGCCTGGGGAGTTGCACAGGCCAAAGAACATGACTGTCAGTTCAAATAGTCCTTCATTTATCAGGAATGCCACTTTCCATTTGTCCCCTTCCTTTATGCATATGTTGTTATATCCTCAGATGATATCCAATTTGTTGAAGTACTTGGTGTCTTTTAGTTTGTCGATGATCTCCCCAATCAAGGGTAGTGGAGT
>JAEUWK010001879.1:0-16053 GCA_018524425.1 Podaxis sp. AQ795752 | reverse complement strand
GAAGTGGGCCGACAGTGGGAGGGCGGTAGGGATGCCGTGAACCGGGGGGTGAGTGTGACCAGGCCGGTTGGTAGGGCAAGAGGCAGCAGCCTGGAAACTTCCAGAACTTTTGCCTTTTTGGGTAGAGGCTGCCTGAATGATGGCTGAAGAGGGGGTGACGGCGGGCTGTGAGGATTTCTCCTCTAGGGTCCTTAGGCGGGCGGCAAGAGAACCAACGGTGCGGTTAAGCTCCGCAATCCTGGCTTGTAAGGCTTGTACCTCTGTGCCGGAGGTAGGGGCTGCTGGGGCAGGGCCCGTGGTTGGTAGAGTGGGGGCGGGGGCGGCTTGCTTCTGAGCGGACTTCCTTCAAGGCATACCGGCCGATAGAGGTGCGTGAACACGGTAGGGGGGGTCGCAGAGGGCTAGGAGGGGCGAGTCTGCGTAGAGACCCGAATATTCTGTAAGGGGAGTAAGGTGCCCGGAACCAAGTTGATATTCGGGTGGGGAACCGTAGTTCCCAGACCCGTGCCTATATAAGTACAAATGGTCTGCACACAGACCAGCCTACATAAACACTACTAAATATAGACAGACGATAGTGCGCGCATGACAATATCAAAGTACGTAATACTATACCTAAGATGGACAGAGTGGAAAAGGGAGGGCGATGGTACGGCCACTGATCCGTGACGATCCCTAGAGAGGGGACTGCAATACAAAACGTAGCACACATACCTAGATAGCATCCTACAGGGGCACATCCCCTGACATCTCCTGCCTCCCAGTTTCTTGCAATCTTGGGTGATGTGCCCTATGGTATTGCATTTGAAACATCGGGGTGGAGCTCTGCCATTGGGCGTTGCTTGTCTCCCAATTTCCATGGGCTGTCCAGTTCCTCCATAAGTGATGCCTGTTCCTGTGTGTCAAGTGCAGGTTTCTACAGCCTCATAGCCCAGGCCAATATTGTATCCTTCCATCCCTTGTAAGTTGTTGGTCTGGTGTTGATTGGGAATCCCAGAATGGTTTTAATGATGTCGGCATGTGCATTCTTCTTGAGTAGGAAGATGGCATGGTTATCATCTGTCTTGGATCTTGTTTTTAAGATGTCGAATCCGATGATGAAATCTGCCATACGTTTGTGGTTCTGCTGATATGATTCGATTTGCCATTTGGCCTCATTCTGCTGTCCTTCATCCCTGAATGCTGCCTTTACTTCCTCTTGGAAGTTTTCCCATATAATTGTATCATCGTTGTTCTCCATTTGGTCCAGCTTCATGCTTGCAAATTGTCCTGCTGTTCCTCCTCTCATCCTAGAGAGTACTGCTGTGGCCTTTGTGTCAGCCTTGACAATCTTGTTAAACTTCAAGAAAAACATCATGGATCTCCACCAGTCATCAAACTGGCTCCTGTTTCCATCAAAAAATCCTGGGTTGGGAACCAGCGATTTTCCTCCCATCTGCTGTTGAGCTTCTTCGGCCATGCTGATGTCATTGATTTTGTTGTCTGACTGTTCTTGGTGGTCTCTGTCCTCAGGTCCTGCATAGTCTTCTTCATCTGCAGTGTCTTCTTTGTCTGTGTGCTCAGGCTCTTCTTTGTCTGTGGGTTCTTCAAGTTCTTCTTCATCTGTTGGCTCTGGTTCTTCTTCGTCTGCAGGTGCTTCAAGTTCTTCTTCATCTGTTGACTCTTCTTCATTGTTGGTGTGCTTGCGTTCAGTGATGTCTGAGAATTCTGCTGTCAATGGCTCTCTGGTTTGACCTAGACTGTACAGTGCTGGTGTTCCTTCTCTGCTATTCCAGATGTTGCTCTTGCTCATATACTGAGCCCTGATATCATGCTTGTCTGCACCTGGATATACACCCCTAGTTGGGCCTCCCTTGTTGCAAGGTGAGTGGGTGACGCTTTACCAAATGTTACGACCTTTGTTATGCACTCAGGTTGCAACTAAGGCAAAGGCTTGAGGATGAGCAAAGGGGAAAGAACTAGTTGGTAAAGCGTAAGGGATACAGGTGCTCTACCTAGGGTTTATATACTGTAGGGGGTTTAACTAAGAATAGATGAAACAAAGGATGAGTAAGGCTATGCACCATGATGAGTAAGTGGGTGAGTCGCAATGGAGACATCAAGGAGCTGATATAACATATGAAACACTATAATCACTCAGCACATCTAAATATAGATGAAACTGTAACACTGCCATGTCTGCACATCAGTCTCATTGGTGCTGCACCCTTCTTATGTGCCTCACGACTACCTGGTTCAGTTACCCTTACCTTCAACTTCCAATCTTTGTCTGCCTCTGCTGGGTCTGCTCAGCCCTCCAAGCCCATCAACTTGTCAAATGTTCCCTCCAATTATCATGAATTTGCTGATGTCTTCAGCAAGGTCCGTGTGGACATGCTGCCTCCACACTGTCTGTATGACCTCAAAATCAACCTGGAAGAGGGTGCTAGTCCACCTATAGGTCCTATTTACTCTTTATCCCAGGTTGAGCTGGAAGTATTAAGAGAGTTCATTGATGAACACTTGTCCACTGGCTTCATTTGTCCGTCAACCTCTCTGCATGGTGCTCTGGTCCTTTTTGTCTGCAAGAAAGACAGCTCCCTCTGCCTCTGTGTCAACTTCTGTGGACTCAACAAAATCACCAAGAAAGACTGTTACCCACTTCCCCTGATTTCTGACCTTCTAGATTCACCTTGCAAAGCTTGTATCTATACCAAGATAGACCTCTGTCATGCCTACCACCTTGTCTGGATCGCTGAAGGAGACAAATGGAAGACCACCTTCTGGACCCGCTACGGGTCCTTTGAATAGATGGTGATGCCTGTCGGACTCACTAATGCGCCTGCAGCCTTCCAGTGATTCATGAACAACATCTTCAGTGACTTACTAGATGTCTGTGTTACTGTCTATCTTGACGATATCCTAATCTACTTGGACAACATCACCCAGCATAAGAAGCACATCTGGAAAGTCCTCCGCCAGCTCTGCAAGCACAGCTTGTATGCACGAGCAGACAAATGCGAGTTCCACTTGGAAATGGTCAAATATCTTGGTTACATCCTGTCCCTGGACAGTCTCAAGATGTCTGAAGAGAAGGTCAAGATCATCCAAGACTGGCCCAAGCCAAAGAAGATCAAGGACATCCAGTCCTTCCTGGGTTTTGCAAACTTCTACTGCTGTTTCATCCATGGCTACTCCAACATTGTAATCCCCTTGACCTATCTCACCTGCAAGGGTGTTCCCTGGAATTTTACGGCAGAGTGTCGTGCAGCATTCAAGACACTCAAGAAGGCTTTCACTATGGCTTCAGTCTTGACTCATTGGATTCCAGACTCCCAGATCATCATTGAAACAGACACATCAGACTATGCCCTGGCTGCCATTCTCTCCATCATTGCTCCAGATGGCGATATTCATCCCATCGCTTTCCATTCCCACACCTTCAATCTGTCCAAATTAAACTATGACACTCACAACAAGGAACTCTTAGCCATCTTCAAGGCTTTCCATGTCTGGTGACACTACCTGGAAGGTTCTGCCTTACCTATCAATGTGGCTACTGACCACAAGAACCTGGAGTATTTCTCTACTATGAAAACCTTGACTTGTCACCAGGCTCATTGGTCCAAGTACTTGTCACAGTTCAACCTTGTCATCCACTTCTGCCCCAGACATCTCGGGATGAAGCCGGACACATTGACTAGATGATGGGACATCTATCCTAAAGGGGGGAATACTGGCTATGCCACGGTTAATCCTCACAACTTCAGACCTGTCTTCACTCAAGATCAACTTGTTGCCTCCATCCAAGCTACCTCTCTCTTCATTCCTTCCCTTTGAGCAGCTGTGGTCCTAGATTACAAGCAGCTCCACTCTGACATCCTGTCCGCTCTTCCATCCGATTCCCTTACCACTGAGCACATCTCTAACCCCCAAGGCCACTGGTCTGTGGATCTCAATGATTTCCTCCGCCTCGATGGTCACATCTACATTCCTGACTCTAATGACCTCTACCTATGAGTCCTGCAGTATAAGCATGACCATATGCTTTCAGGACACTTTGGTCAGAACAAGACACTAGAACTGGTCCGTTGTGACTACACCTGGCTGAACATCCGCTCCTTCATCAAGGACTTCTGTAAAAGCTGTGTAACCTGTATGTGGAGCAAGTCACAGTGCCATTGACCATATGGAAACCTCAAACAGCTCCCTATCCTGGATCGCCCTTGGCACTCCATCTCCATGGACTTCATTGAGAAACTTTCCAAGTCCTCTGGCTTTGACACCATTCTTGTAATTGTCGACCAACTCACTAAGCAAAGTATCTTCATTCCTACACACGACACCATTACCTTGGCTGAGCTTGCCTGCCTATTCATCCTCCATGTATTTTTGAAGCACAGTGTCCCCTCTCATGTCACATCCGATCGCGGCTCCAAATTTGTCTTGCACTTCTTCTGGTCCTTAGGTAAGGCCCTAGACATGAAGCTACACTTCATGTCCGGGTACCATCTGGAAGGCGATGGACAGATGGAGCAGACCAACCAGATGCTTAAACAATACCTCCAAGTATACTGCAATTATCAGCAGGACAATTGGGCTGACTTACTTCCCATTGCAGAGTTCACCTACAACAATGCACCTAGTGCTACTACAGGTGTCTCTCTGTTCTTTGCTAACAAGGGTTATCACCCTGCCATCTCCATCCATCCTGAATGAGACCTTGCATCTGCCCAGGCCCAAGATTTCACAGTCGACCTTGATGACTTACACTCTGTCCTTAAGACTGAAATTGCCCAAGCCCAGGAGCACTATCAGGCATCTGCTGATGTCTGCTGACAGTCCACTCTGGACTTCAAGATTGGCAATAAAGTCTTTGTCAAAGCTCAATACTTCCAGACTACTAGGCCTTCCAAGAAACTGTCCAAGAAATTCTTAGGCCTGTATGAGATCATCACTCAAGCCGGTTCTCACTCCTTCACCCTTCAACTTCCTGACTCTATGCATGTGGTGCACCTAGTCTTCCTTGTTTCTATGCTTGAGCCTTTAACTCCTAATACCATTCCTAACTGTGTCCCTCTGCCTCTGCCTCCGGTCATCATTGATGATGAGCCCAAGTATGAAATCGAGCAGATTGTAGACTCCAAGATTGACCATCATTGCCAGTCATGTCCACTCCTGTACAAGGTCATTTGGGCTGGTTATGAAGGCACAGATGAGGAGTCTAGTTGGCTAATGGCTAAGGAACTCAAACACGCGCAAGAGCTAGTAGCTGACTTTCATGCCAGCTACCCTGACAAGCTGGGTCCTCTATCTGTTCTCTGATTCCCTGACCTCTGGCTTGGCCCTGTTCTTACTGTTTCTGTTCACACCGGCATTGACCCAAGAAAACATATTATATATAAAAGTTCAAAAGAATTTGTATCTACAGGAGAGCGGACCCGCTACTCATCTGCCTCTCCACCCTCGTCCTCCTCTTCCTCGTCCTCTGCCTCCAAGTCCTCTAGACCCTCCTCTCCTCCAATCACCTCTTCCTCCACTTCCTCCTTGTCCACCCCCTCTGGCTCCACCAATTCCATCTTGGCTCCCTCCTCCATGTCCACGTTGTGGACCTCCTTGTTTCCCTCCTCTGGCCATCCTTCCCTCTGCTCCTCCTCCACCTTGGACCTGCTCCCATCCACCATGTACCCTCATGGAACTTCCTCCTCCATGATGTTGAATGCCTTCCTGAGAAGGGTGTTGTTCTCCTCCTGAATGCACCAGAGGGCTGCGATTTCCCTGGTTAGGGCCTTGACTGCCTCTATGGAAGTCTCAGTCAAGTCTGTGAAGAGGGTGATCTGCTTCTTGCTAAGCAGGCTGTAATGGGGTACCTACCAGACTCAGGGGTTAGCTTACCACCAACCCTATCCTCCACATAGGTACTTACTACACTGTGGAGGGCCCCCATTATTCCTACCTCCAACTCCAAGATATCCTTACCCATTTGGGTGAATGGGTTGAGGATGTGAGGGATTGGGCACTGAGGCCTGTGCAGGTTGTGGTTGGTGTCCTCAACCAGGGCGTAAGGCTTGCACCAGGACTTCTTGTGGTAGCACCTGGCACAAGAGTGGATCTGCAGCTCTAGAGATACAAGTCAGCAAGGCATATGAAGAGATAAGGAAGGACTTACTCTTGTGGGGCAGGCATTCCAGCCCCATCTGGTGGCACCGACAGCACCTGTTGTCTCCCCCCATCTTCATGGGAAGTCGCTTCCACAAACCGGCTGGACAGTCCATGATTTGGACATCCAAGTCCATGTCTACTGCGTCCGCCACCTCCACCACCTTCCCCTTCCCCTCTCCACTCTCCATCTCTCTGCCTCCGCCTCTGTTTTTCTCTTTTCCTCCTCCCGCCACTTCTCCTCTTCCCTCTGCCTGTCCTCCTCCTCCCTCCGCCTCTGCTCTGCCTTCGCCTTCTTTGCCTTCTTCCTTCTCTGCCTTTCCTCCTTCTCCACCTCTGACTCCTCCTGTCTCCCATGCTTCTTGCTGGGACCCACCTCTGTTGTTGCGCCCTCTAGGGTGGGTGTCGAGTGGCCTTGTTGCCACTGTTGGTAGAAGGCAGTAAAAGCCACCATCATAGAGGGGTTGAAGGGGGTGGCATTGTTGGTGCTGTTGTTGCTGTGGGAAGCCATATGGGCAGGAAGCAAGTTTTCAAATGAAGTTTGTTGTCCACCAGCACTCCTTTTGTATCCAATGGAGAGTTCAGGGCAGGTATCCACTCTGCTTCTGGGCCTTGGAGGCTCAGCCCTAAGGGGGGAATACTGTTACAGACCCCAATTCTCATCCATTAAGCTTTTGAGCCCTGGTTACAAGGCACTCTCAGTGGGCCCAGACCAGCCGGTTCACCTCCCGATCCAATCAGACAGCCATCACAAGCTTGTTCCTCCAGACTACCCCTCTGCCAGTCTCCATTCTAGGGCCCAATAACCAATTTCTTCATGCACGTTTCGTCCTCCTGTCTCATAATAATCATTCCTCCCAAAACCCAGACCTTCCACTATTTTGATTGCTTCGCTATCCCTGGTTGTCTGGATGCCAAATGGACACTCCTCACTTTGAAATTCACTGTAGTTTCACAATAGTTTCAGCTCTCACATGACTCTGATCTGTTTCAAGGACTTTCAAATTACTAGTTACTTGACTACCTATCCCTAGATCCTTATCCTGACTGCTAGTATATAAGTAGACTACTTCTACTGTAGTTCGGCAGTCAGAATATCAACTTAGGACTTTCTCCCTCTGTTCCCTTATCTGCTACAGCCCCATCTCTGTCCAGGACTGTCCTGTCTTTGTCTGACCCCATCCACTCCCATCTGACAAGTTGTAGATTGGCCAAGTGGGGCCACTACAGTTCCCAAGGGGTGCAACACATAAGTTGAAGCCAAGGCCTCATCTACCTGGGTCTGCAAATTGTCCACTCCTGTCTGCTTGTGGTCCACCCCTGTCTGGAGTCTGCCCCCTTAACACTCATACTACTTTCCTGTCATCCTTGCCTCAAATCCTTAGAGCTGTCATACATGATTTCTATCCATTACACTGATGCAATGGAATAGTCTCCAACAGTCTGTTTGTACTCTTTGTGACAATTCACCTTGTTTGATGATGCAACCGCTTGTGCACACATCCTTTCAAAGGTCAAATTGCCAAATGATTGCAGAATCAGTATGTGTTCAGGTCTTGACCCTCATGAAGGTCTCAAACTGCTGCAAAATGCCTTTTCAGCTTTGATATCTACCCGTTTTTGCAACAATCTCCAAATCTCATTGACAGGGGTCGCTATTGCTTTCTCTAACCCTGTCAGTGATGAATGAGAATTGCCTTTCACCCAACAGACTGCCTATTTTCTGTTTAAAATTCCAATGGCAATCTAGTTTCAAGGATCTCAGGGTGCTAAATCTTCCTCAGTCACTTTTCGATTTTATGTCAGATATTTACCTGGTGGGCATGGAGGCTCTCCATATCATTCTCTCACCAATCAATGGCCAGTACCCATTTGATGATGACACACTATTCTCACTCTTCAGAGAATGGCTACAATGCCTGGATTTGGTGAAGCACCTCATCTTGGAGATGTCTGCAATGGATGCAGTCCTCAATCTCATCAGCGACTATGGTGATAACAATGAAATCAAAGACAAGAAAGGATTTGGACCTCAGTCAATTGTATTCCCTTTGTTGGAAGGCATAGAGGTAGTGGAAACAGTGGGAGAAGAGTTGGACTGGGGTGCATTTGTATCCTTTGCAGAGTGGAGAGAGGATATTCACTGCAAGGTTAGATATATACAAGTGTCAAAAGTGGAGGTTGACAAATTGGAGTAGAAGGATGCATTAATGGTTGCAGATTTAGATATCAACATAGTTCTGACATAATGTCTTCATATATCCATTGCCTGCTTAGCCTATGACAAAGCTCTCTTTGCATTGAGATTAAGAAGTCTTTGGCTGAGCAGCCTTTACTGCTGGCGCTTATATTAAAATTACTTGGACAACACAAAGTAGTGTGTCAAGCCATTTCTCTCAAACCCCCATGACCAGCAAGCACTTCCAAAACACCTGCATTCACCACCCCACTATCTGCTTTACTGTCAGTTGGATGTAAACCATAAATGACACCACTTGGGGTCCTGCCTTCCTGAGACTTTCCCACTGCCTAATGCCTACTACATTCATAATTCCTTACAAAAGGTATCCTGTGGTCATTGCTCCTTATTCTTGTGACCTGCCCAGTATGAGTAAGACAACAGAGTGGAAAGGCAGAGCTATGAATATGCTTATCTGACAGTTCATTGAAGAGCAAGTCTTAAAATGCACATAAAAATGGGATGAATGTGATCTTCCCTTTCCCCATTGCTTTCCATGTTGCATGTTGCATGAAGTATATGTGTTCCCACAGATTTTTGCATCATTCACTAGGACAAAAGGTCATGCTCCTGGCTTGCTATGGTGGGCAGGACAACTGGTAGATGACAGTTCCAGTCTCTCAAGTGGCTAAATTAAGACTTTGTCTGCCCCAAGAGGGGATTCCTTTAAGACTTTTTGTCATATCTAGGCTATGACCACAACAGCCTCATATGATCGGTGAGCTTTAAGTACCAACATCGACCATTAGAACTGAACATAGCATGACACATGCAGCATCTTACACATGAAGGTCTGGAACTGCATGAGAATGTAAATTGTATCTAACACTTGAGTGGTACATTGTGGAGGACCTGGCATGCCAGATGGTCGCTCCATTGCAAGATTGCGACAGTTGAGACCCCTTACGTAGCATTAGCTTTGAGGCCCATATCTTGGAGGTAGACAGACACCTGTCAAGACTTGATGCAGCTTTTCACCAAAGTTGGTGCATAGCTGGTGGTGTATTTCCTGGACCTATTTTCCCCTGATGATAATTACCTCCCTCTGTCCATGTGACTAGCAAGCTGGATACTCAATCTCATGCCTTTAGCAGGGATACATAAGGCAAAAGTGCAGATGTGGAAATGAAGGTGTTTGGTGGAAATTCCTTGATTTCCACATGTATGCTTTTGAATTGATTACGGCAGATCATTGTCATCCAGGGGGAGAAGTGAATCGCACCCAATGGCTGCCCTGCATGTCAGCCAAAGCATAGCAATGTGCTCACCTTAGCTGTTGGATGGTGACCAAGGTGTTGACTGCCATGGGCCACAGTGGTCACAAGACAAGACATGTAAGGTTGGAACTGATGTGAAATGGTTATTAAGACTTGCTGGCTGTCACTGATTAACCCCTTTTGAGTTCTTGATATGCCTGTATATAAATGCCACAACACTTGAACCACTGTACTGACTGACATCACTGTGTCACCATGCACCTCTCATTCACACTGTTCTCCCTCTCTTTGCTGATTGCATATACATTTGCAACAGTGCTCATGCTTTATGACAGATCCCCAACATGTGAATCATACTCTGGCCCATATGAATGGAGCACGATTGAAGAATCCAACTTGAACACATGTATACCTTTGAACATGAGTCATGTCTATAGCATCCACTTGGAATACCTTGCACCCGCTGTTTAGTGTCACTGTATGTCCTCATCTTTAGTCCATTGGCTTGACTAAACCGGATGGTCTTGACAGTTTTTGCATATAATGCAACAACATAGGGTGTTACATTGTGACTTGAGATTCTCACTGATGATATCTTAGTGATCCCAGTAATACTTGCACACCCAATCCCTTATCCAACATTACTACAGCCTCGACTTGAGGCTCTTGCTTTAAGTATCCAGGTTTCCCTATGAGTATGGTCACTGCTTCTTCCAATAGTCCACTCATGTTTAACCACATATACTCCAGCTACATTCAAGATAACTTGCGATTTGGAGTGATAAACATGAATGTCAGCCAGTCATGTCTAAGAGCACAGGTCAGGAACAAAGGATTGTGGGGTCTTATTGCAAAACTGCCAATCCAGTTACTAGCGTTCTGGGCCAGCCCACTTGCTTATCCATTGGACAAAACTTGTTCAAGTCCCTTTTCGTTAACCCTTTACTTTTGGTGCCACATCTTGGAAGCTTTTTGTTGTAGCAATCAGTGGGATGGCTGGCCAGCATAGTGAAGACTTGACAACAATGGGTTACCTATATCTTCTACATCTCTGAATTCACACCTAGTTATCCTGCTTTGTATGGACAAAATGCAGCTAAAATTGATGAAAAAGGAGAGAAGCTTGGGAATCTCGATCCCGGATAGCACTCTCTTGTGTCAGGGGTTCAGTGTAGGCTGTTTCACTGTCTTTGCATTCTAGAAGCGCAATTGGCCTAATTCTTGGAGCTGACCAGTAATTGGGAAAGATTGACTGAAGCCCCTTGTCAACACGGCTCAGATTGGTTTGTCCATGATGCTGGAGCTCTTCTGGATTGACAGCTTGGCTATCATCTTCCCAGCTATCAGGCAAAGCTTGATCTATTGAAGAATGGGGACAATTTGTGAGGATCTCTGAGGTATCCTATTGAATCCAAGCCCCCGTTAACTGAGTGGGCACTCTAGTTAATGATATTATCCTATCTTGGGAGTCTTGACCTGTCTGCCATCACTGTATGAGGATCATGGTGTCCTATCCCTCCTGGTGATATTGGTCTCTGAGTGATATCAGTGAGAAGGTAGACTTCTTAGTGGTGAGCCATAACCTGATACTTACCATGAATCATTTGTTCAGGTGTTGCATTGCAAAATGGAGTAATGGCTGACTGCAGGGACCAGTATGTGTGAGCACAAGTTTGAGGACAAGAGCATTGGAAGTGACAAGAGTGGGGGGAAACATGAACACAGGATAATTGGAGCCACACCTCATAATCTTCAATGCCTGGCAAGGACATTTTGGTAATTGTGAGCAATGGTATTGTGCCAGAAAACCTATCCCAACTTCAAATCCATGAGGATACAGATATTGGAGGTCTAGTCAACAGTCACCCACTGTTAGTGTGCAAACAACTAGATGAAGGGTGCAAGACATCAGAGGGGGCTGTTCTGAGTGTGGTCCCATAAGAGTGACTATTTCAAGAGCAACCCACACAGTGGTGATCTTTATAGCCAAAATGTCAGGGAGTTTACTCACTACTCTTATTGGGGAGGATTGTGATGAACAGATGCCAACAATTTGCAGCTCTTTATGTATGTCCGTGTCTGGCAGAGAGATGCCTATGGACTGTGACCTCAACACTGTTAAAATGTGCCAAATTGAATTGTCCAATCCCACCATTCTAGGGAATGAAGAACCAAGTGCTTGAGTTTCTTTGGTGCTGCCACTACCCTGCACACAGCCCCAATGGGAGTTGGAATCCAATATTTGAGCCAAGGGGAGGCAGTAATGCAACAAGCATATTTTGCCAATTTGGAGAGATAGTTGCAAGGACTAATGTTCGATCCTCAACCTGACATGACAGTGACACTTCATATCCACATTTCATCTAGAGGCCAGATCAGTTAGCTCATCTGCCTCATGTTGAGCATTTGAAGGGGCACAAGATGAGTTTTTGGAATGGAGTGCCAGAGTCCAAAAGCATAATGTTTCTTGATCTTCTACCACTACCACCTGGCCATAGGAACTTGTCACCCCTGCACTATGCCCAGACTTTACTCTACCAAACACCTCACATTAATTGACATCGTCCTTCATCGGGCCTCTCTTATAACCTGATTCTTTGTCCATATTATCAACACTATCCTACCTCTCTCTTTCCTTTTTTTTTTATCAGAGCAGATTGTGACAGGTTTCATGGTTTGCTCATCTCACTTTGCTGGAGGCATTGAGAGCCCTCTTCAACCTGCTTTCAACACCTGCTACAGCATGGCTCCACCCTAACAAGACCTGTGCTCTGCTTTGTGCAAAACCCACTTTGTGGGTGTGCAACCCATACCTTGAGTTGGAGACCTATTTAGGGAGGGGAGTCAACACCCGCTTGAAGAGGTTGCATCCCTGCACAAACCTCACCTAGTTGGGGAGATAGTTGGCCTTGTCAATTGCCCAGAGTATGGGGCAGACATGATTGTTGGCATAGATGAGGGATGCTGGGACCAGAAATGGGGGGGTAGCAGGGTAGGATTGGGGATAGGGGATGGATCTGCATAGTGGAAGGCAGGGTCACTCATTGATATTTATCTTCTTTTTTCCAGTCCAGACAAATACATCAAGTGGAATGCCACAGGCTGAACCCAGAAAATGGGGTGGAACTCCTCTGAAATCTGGAGGTCTGAGGAATGTGCCCATCAGCAAAGCTAGTAGTACACCAACTAATCAGGCAACTGACAGCTGGAAGCTTTGGCACCCATGCTGCTAAGTGGAGTGAGGTCCCCTGGCATTAGGTTGGCAGGGGTGGTGGTTTGTAGGATGGATTGATGAGAGGGCTTTCTTAGGTGTAGCCTACCTTGACAGACTGCTATCAAGCCCTGGTTAATAGGATAGTGTAGATGCTTCCTGTGGTTCAACACAATGGCTGTGCTGGCATTGACCAGAATAGAATTGATTCAAAAAAAAAAAAAGAAAGAAAAAGAAAAAAAAAAGAAAAAAAAGTGGACAATGTTACTGTTTGCAGTAAACTTGAGTTTAATTGGAAGGATCAGCCTGACTGAGCAGTGGGTATCTTCAGATCATTATGTGAAGTTGGTGTGAGGTGGACAATCAATGATGTTGATATAGAGGACTCCAAGCTAATGTTCAGTCAAGAGTCTTAAGGAGGGTCAGAATGTGAGGGATAAATGAGGGAAAACACATACTTGAGATAAGGGGCTGATCCTCAAAACAAGGGAAGTACATACTGATACCCTCTTGCAGGACAATGAGGATGTATGGAGGGAAATGGCAATGGATAAATTAACCTGATAGTATACAAGTTGCTAGCTGTGTTGCTTCTGCAGTGGTAGAGAAAGTCTCTCAGGAGGATGACATTAGTAACCTGTGCATGGCAAGCAGCAGAGTGGCAGTGAAACAATACATCTGCATTACCCCTGGTAGCAAGTGTCAGGACCCATGCCAACAAGGGTGTAGTAGCTGTCATTGAGAGGGCACTCTGGGATGTAAACATTGAATTTATGGGGAGGGAAGGAGAGTATTCAAAAGCTATATGACAAGCAACATGGGTTGTATACTGGGGAGATTGATGGTTGATACCCAGTGAAAAATCCCATTTGGAAATTCCAAGTTTGGATGATTTGATCCAACTCACATGACATTGTCTTACTTAATATGGGTTTGTTGTGCTGGCTGCTTTGCTCACATTGCTATATCTGACTTTATCTTGCTGCTTAGCATATGCATGAAGGTGCCTCCTATTTTTTAGTTTACCACTGTGTTGTCTGCTGTAAACTCTGCTGCTGCAGGGTCCAACCAAGTGTTTTGCACCTGTTGAATTTGCAATTATGGTGCTTTCATGCACCCACACACAAAAGAACATCACAAGGAGCTTGATCACAAAGAAAAAGGTCTGCCTAGCCAGCAAAAGAGAAAAGAAAAGGGAAAAGGTGATGTTCTTAACAGCACAGTGTGTTTACAAAGTTTATTGTATTGTTACTTGCCAGGATGTTACTCATACACAGTGAACATTGTGCAACAGCAGGAAGGACAAGTTGCACATGTGCTGACTTTATCCAGAACTGATATCATACAATCTATAGCAACTGTTCCTAGTAAGTACAATGGTAATTGTGATTTCATCATTGCTTAACATACTCATGTACCTGTCCAGTGCCTTTCCCTACACCTCTCAATGATAGTGGGGACTGCCCAGTGCCTCTGTCCCTTGCTGACAGTAGTCCAACACATATGCCCAATGATGATGATAAACCAATATATGGACCCTATGATGAAAATGACCACCTGATGCATCCAGCTCCACAGCTTCTGTCCAATTTCATTGACAATGTATTATTACCACAACCCTTCTTCAACAACAATGTCACGGTAACTCCACCCCCTAATTCCAATGTTATGACTTCCCTATCTTCTGGAAATGAGGAACACCCCATATTTCTGCCTGAGACTAATGACAATCCCTCTGTTTTGGGAAGTACTATCAGTTCCATTTGCACCTCTCGCCCTCAGTTCTTGGGTGATGATGGTTGCTCAGAAGGATCTGACACTCCAGATGATGACCCTTCTAATATTGTGCTTGGTGCACCTGCTTCCAATGACTACATCATGCAAAGAGGCCCTCCAGAGACTTCTGTATCTCATTTTGTTTGAAGGCCACCAGCATCCAATAATGCAAGCTTTGAGCTGTTGAGTTTCAATTGTGTCAACATTGACACAATTATAAACTCATCTTCCTCAAATGCCAATTGGGAGAAGCTTCAATTAGCAATGCAGTATATCCAACTGATAAATGCTGCATCTCTTGAAAACTCAGGTCTCAATACTCAAGATCTCCAGAATTTGCAAAAGCTGACCACAGAGTATATTGACCTTGAGAATGACTTTGACACAAAGCTTTCCCTTGATCTATTTCTTGCCTTACAAACATACTCAGGAATGGTCTACAGCAAAGTTATCACAATTTTGAATCATGCTTTACCATCCCACTCACTCCTCTCACTATACCATATCAAATGATATGCTTGAAAACTTACTGGTGTCTCTACTGTTGAACATGATATGTGTCCAAACTCATGTATTACTTACACAGGACTACTCATAGATAGGGAAAAGTGCTATATATGTGATTGCTTATGTTGGGACCCAAAATACCCTAGCAAGAAAGTTGCAGCTGCAAAGTTTTCCACTATGACCATCAGAACACAACTACAGGCACTCTATGCTTCACCAGAGAGTGCCAAACTTATGGGTTACTGTCATGAGTGAACAAAACTACTTCTGGAAAAATTATAGAGGGGAGAGGACATTCAATTCAAGAGTTATGATGATGTCTTCACCAGCCATGATTATTCCCACCTTGTCAAGTCTGGGGCAGTGAATGACAATAGTATTTTTTTGATGCTGTCAATTGATGGTACCCAGCTATATGAGCATCAAGCATCAGATTGCTGGATAATGATCTTGGTCATTCTCAAGCTTTCTCTATCCTTGCACTATAAGAAACATTATGTTATTCCAGCCAGTTTTATTCTGGGACCCAGGAAGCCTAAAAACCTTGACACATTCCTTTTTCCTTCACTCCAGCATATTTCAGCATTACGGAAAGAAGGTCTGAGGGTTTAGGATGCTTCAATCACTCAGACTGTTTTAAAGCAACCACAGGTTCTTTTGTATACTGTAGATGCTCCAGGAATGGCCAGTATGAGTGGAATTGTTGGCTACAAGTGTTACAGACTTCACTTTGTGTCCATTAAACTCTTGGAGCCTTGGTTACAACCTGAATTCTGTGGATTATACTCAGTTTAACCCTTCTTCTCTTTCTGTCAGACCTTTCCCCTTGCAAATACTTTTATCTGTCCTTGTCCTTTCCATCATTTTCCTTATCTGATCTCCTTATCTAATTATCTTGTGTTTTTCTGTTTATCTGTGGCTTTTCCCTTTACCCTTGATTATCTCTTGCTTATCTTGGTTTTTCC
>JAEUWK010000233.1:0-13177 GCA_018524425.1 Podaxis sp. AQ795752 | reverse complement strand
CCCCCACCCCAGCCGTCATTCAGGCGGCCACTACCCAAAAAGGCAAAAGCTCTGGGAGTTCCCAGGCTGCTGCCTCTTGCCCTACCAACCGGCCCGGCCCCACTCGCCCCCCGGTATCTGGCATCCCTACTGCCCTCCCACTGTCAGCCCATTTCCCTAGGGACAACGAGTCCGACCGCTACCAGGCCACCTTGGTCCTCGCTGGCGACCTTGGCGGGCACGTAGTCGGATGCAGCGGCCATGGCCTCAAGCAGGTCACAGACATAAGTGACGCTCACCTCTGTGTGTATTCGGTTACCACGGACGGTGCCGATGAGCGCCACGTCTCTATCAGGGGGACCGAGCAGCAACTTGGTGACGCCCTCGTGGTGTTAGGCAAGAGGATTGCGCACAAGCACGTCCATCTCCCGAAGACGAAGAAGGAGAAGTTGAAGGCAACTGGCCCCGGTACCCCGGCTCCCAGCTCTGCCCCTCCTGCAGAGGCCCAGGCTCCCTCTGCACCTCCCTTGGCCCCTGGGCCATCTGGTGTCACCCCGGTCCCCAGCTGGGCCCACCCAGAGGCTCAGTCCACCTCTGGTCTGGCTACTCCTGTCGCACCCACTCCCCCTACGACCTCTACCCCATGCCCTGGTCCATCCTCATCTACCCCAGCAGCCCGCTCTACCCCCCTTCCTACCCGTTCGCCAGTGGTTTCTCAGCAACTGTCGCGCAGCTCGCCCATGCCCATCTCTACCCCCGCATCTGGGTCCTCGACCCCCAGAATCCCATCCATCCGCATGGGAACCGCTACCCCTAGCCCCGCCCTGACCCTGATGGAGGTCGACCACATCATCACGGTATGGGGGCAGGGCATCACTCCTACCTCTTGCAAGGAATGCATCAACTTTGTCCGAAGCTTAATTGCTGATGGCATGGTTGTGCGGTCTCCTTATGGTGGTTGGGAGCGCGGCGCCGGATTTTAGGACAAAGGAACCTTGTCGCCGAGGACATCGACATCTTGGAGGGGGCTAATGTCAGGGGACGTGCCCCTGTAGGATGCCACCTAGGTACGTGCACTACGTTTTGTATCGCGGTCCCCTCTCTAGGGACCGTTCGGATCAGTGGCCGTACCATCGCCCTCCTCTTCCGCGATCGTCCGTCTTAGGCGAGTAGTTACGTATTATGATATTGTCATGCGCGCATTATTGTCTGCCTTTGTTTAGTAGTGTTTACATAGGCCGGTCTGTGCGCAGACCGTTTGTATGTATATAGGCGCGGGTCTGGGAACTATGGTTCCCCACCCGAATATCAACTTGGTTCCGGGCACCTTATTCCCCTAACATCCACCCTTTGCAGACAAGGCTTCAATTCCAATCTTGTATCATTCTTTTCTGATTATTTAAAGAATTGCTTCACTATTTATTTGTGGAACAATTGGTTATCCCCAAAATTTTCTGCTTCTGTTGGCATTGGTCAAGGTTCCACCCTTTCCCCCATTCTCACCACTCTCTCTCTCTCCCCCTTTATGTACAAATTTTCCAATGATCCTTGATGTAAAATTATCTCCTTTGTTGATGATAGTCTTATTGTCATCCAATCAGACTCATTCACTACTGACTGTCACCTTCTTTCACAGGTCTACAAGAACTGTGAAGAATAGCTCAACTGCCTTGGCTTTATTCTCGAAAGAGATAAAACTGAGGCCTTCCACTTCTCCAACCAACCATCCCACAACCCTAATCCCCCCGTCACCATCAATAACTCCTTCACCATTCACCCCAAACCCTTCCTTTGCTATCTTGGCTTCTGGTTTGACGGAAGCCTCTCCTTCAAAGAACACATCCACTTTTACTCCACAAAAGCACTCTCTACTGTCAGGTGCATGCACATGCTTGGCAATTCTGTCTGCGGCCTCAACCCTTTACACAAGCAGCTTCTATATTGATCCTGTGTCATCCCCATCATGACCTATGGATTCTGCCTATGGTTCAATCATAACACTAGGTACCATGGACTCATAAAATCCCTTCAGCACATGCAGTGCCAAGCTGCTCTCTGGATTACAGGCGCCTTCCACACCACTCCCACTGGTGGGGTTGAAGCCATCGCTGGCCTCATCCCCATTCAGCTCCATCTATTCAAACTAGCCAAATGTTGTTCCCTCCATTTCCATACTCTTCCCTCCTCCCACCCCCTCAAACTTCTCACTTGCAATGTCAACCCACAAGTCACATGCCATACCAAACAGTGCTCAACAGCCTTTGACTTTGTCTCAGATGCCCAACTGGTCACAGATTGGTTCTGGCATCTTCACCCCAGCGCTAAACCTGGCCAGCACCTGCTGGACTTGTACAGCGATCAAATCAAGTTTATCAAGTGCCCTGACCCTTTGAGAGAAGGTGCCATGGCTCTTCATATCGCCAATGCCTCCCATGCCAGAGACTCCACCTTCTCTTCCCCCACCTCATTGCTTGTAGCTACAGATGGTTCCATTCCCACCAATCCCTCCCTTTCTGCCACTTCTGCTTTTCTCATCTTCAATTCTTCTGAAACAGACATTCTTTCTTCCACCATTCACCCCTGTGGTGAAGTCACTTCATCTGATTCTGAATCATATGCTCTTCACCTCAGTCTCTTTTTATCTATTTCTTCTGCTCCATCTCTTAATTCTTCCTCAATTGTAGTTTTCACTGACTCCATCTCATCTGCTAAGCTTCTATTTTCATATAGGCCCCACAGTGCACATCCAGACTCTATCACAGTCACACCTCTCCTACACTCCTGGCTCTCCTCCTCCCCTCTCAACCACATCTATTTTTGGTCTATTCCCTCATCTGCCAACTGGTCTATTCATCACAAGGTGCATACACTAGCTAAATTGCTCCACCTTCCCAACCCACATTACCAACCCATTTGCACCTCCCTCAGATTTGTTCAACATCATTACACCCAGAAATGCCTATTTCTATGGCAACAAAAGATGAACGATCCATCTTATCATGGTCATAACTGGCTCCCATTAGTTAACCCTGCATCACAACCCCTCCAACCCAAATACACCAAAGGCAGTACTTGGCTCAACTTGCCCCTCAGAAAGAATGCTCAATTATGCATGCACTTCACGTGATGTGTCACCAATCATGTGCCCATTGGTGCCTTCCAACAGTGCTTCTTCCCTGGGCACCACATCACTTCTTGTGCATGCAGCAAGCCACTTGAAACTCGCAACCACATTTTCAACAACTGCCCTCGCTTCTGGTACCCAGTAGGACTCCATGATGGATTCTATTGGGTTATCCAATTTCTAGACCAAAACCCTGTGGCCTTTTCATTCACTGACCAAATACAAGGACCCATCACACAGGAGGAGTTTGCCACATGCCACCTCAACAGGAGAGAGTGACTTGCAAGAAATGGAGTACCTGATGTTCACTGATGGTCTTTCCCCTTCACCACCACCCTGTATCATAGCTAGCTCCTCTGCTCCTATCTCTTTTCATCCTTCCCAAATCTCTTATTTCGACTTGCTAAGTTAGTTCCTATCTTCTCGTTTCACTTCTACCATGTAGTTTATATACTCTTGTACCTTTCCTTTTTCCTTAGTTACTAGTTTCTCTTTTCTTTCTCTCTAGTTTTGGTATTGGGACTGCTATTGTGCATCTGTTTGTAGTAGCTAGTCTATTGCAATAAACGTTGATTTTTTTAAAAAAAAAAAAAAAAAAAAAAAAAAAAAGGATATCAGAGTGGAGCTGCTTGTAGTCTAGGACCACGGCTGCTTGGAGGGAAGGGAGGAAGAGAGAGGTAGCTTGGATGGAGGCAGCAAGTTGATCTTGAGTAAAGATGGGTCTGAAGTTGTGAGGATTAACTGTGGCATAGCCAGTATTCCCCCCTTTAGGATAGATATCCCATCATCTAGTCAATGTGTCTGGCTTCATCCCAAGACATCCAGGATGGAAGCAGATGACAAGGTTGAACTGTGACAAGTACTCAGACCAATGAGCCCAGTGACAAGTCAAGGTTTTCATAGTGGAGAAATACTCCAGATTCTTGTGGTCAGTAGCCACATTGATAGGTAAGGCGGAACCTTCCAGGTAGTGTTGCCAGACACAGAAAGCCTTGAAGATGGCTAAGAGTTCCTTGTTGTGAGTGTCATAGTTCAATTCAGATGGATTGAAGGTGTGGGAGTGGAAAGTGATGGAGTGAATATCACCCTCTGGAGCAATGATGGAGAGGATGGCAGCCAGGGCATAGTCTGATGCATCTGTTTTGACAATGATCTGGGAGTCTGGAATCCAATGAGTCAAGACTGGAGCTATGGTGAAAGCCTTCTTGAGTGTCTCAAATGCTGCATGACACTCCACCATAAAATTCCAGGGAACACCCTTGCAGGTGAGATGGGTCAAAGGGATTACAATGTCAGAATAACCATGGGTGAAGCAGCAGTAGAAGTTTGCAAAGCCCAGGAAGGACTGGATGTCCTTGATCTTCTTTGGCTTGGGCCAGTCTTAGATGATCTTGACCTTCTCTTCAGATATCTTGAGACTGTCCGGGGACAGGATGTAACCAAGATATTTGACTGTTTCCAAGTGAAACTTGCATTTGTCTGCTTGCACATATAAGCCATGCTTGTGGAGCTGGCAGAGGACTTCCCAGACATGCTCCTTATGTTGGGAGATATTGTCCAAGTAGATTAGGATATCATCAAGATAGACAGTAACACAGACATCCAGTAAGTCACTAAAGATGTTGTTCATGAATCGCTGGAAGGCTGCAGGTGCATTAGTGAGTCCGAATGGCATCACCATCCATTCAAAGGACCCATAGCAGGTCTGGAAGGTGGTCTTCCATTCATCTCCTTCAGCGATCCAGATGAGGTGGTAGGCATGACATAGGTCTATCTTAGTATAGATGCAGGCTTTGCAAGGTGAATCCAGAAGGTCAGAAATCAGGGGAAGTGGGTAATGGTCTTTCTTGGTGATTTTGTTGAGTCCACGGAAGTCAATGCAGAGGTGGAGGGAGCCATCTTTCTTGCAGATGAAAAGGACCAGAGCACCATGCAGAGAGGTTGACAGACAAATGAAGCCAGTGGACAAGTGTTCATCAATGAACTCCTTTAATGCTTCCAGCTCAACCTGGGATAGAGAGTAAATAGGTCCTATAGGCAGACTAGCACCCTCTTCTAGGTTGATCTTGAGGTCATACAGACGGTGCAGAGGCAGTGTGTCCACGCAGACCTTGCTGAAGACATCGGCAAATTTGCAATAATCTGTTGGAACTTGGGACAAGTCAACAGACTTGGAGGGCTGGGCAGACCCAGCGGAGATGGATGCAGGTTGGAAATTGAAGGTAAGGGTAACTGAACCAGGTAGCCATGATGCATGCAAGAAAGGTGCAGCACCAATGAGACGGATGTGCGGACGTAGCTGAAGAGAAATAACCTCCGTTAGAGGTTCAGAAAAGGGCGAGCGCAGTCGAATCCAACGACCACTGGACTTCGTAACCGAACAACAAGAGGTAGGGGCCGAAAAGACAGAAATATGAATGAAAATAAAACAAAATAAAAGGGTCGGCAAACAGAACTTGTGCGTGAACTTTGGACGGCGAGGTGGATGTCAAATACGGGTATCTGATTTTCCTAATACATGGTGAGCTTCTCTTTATATACAAGTGAAACTACAAATCTGAACGGGAATCTGAAAATATGAGGGCATAGATGAAGCAAAATGGAAGGTACCTAAGCTGAAACTGGCCGAGGAATGCAATAAAACAATAAACCATGAAGGTTAATAGAAATTTGAAAGCGAAACAGATGGTATTCAATATCAAATGCTGAGGGAGAAAGGGAGAGCGAGACGGAGGAGGAATGGGCTGAAACGCAAGCGAAACTCACGAGACGAGACTACTTGAATACCAATACACATAAGACAATAGTTGAGCGTACGATCATGGGGCTGGCAACAACGGAAGAAATGTAGGAATGAATGTACATAGGCATGGCGACGATAAGATTTAGGAACTCAAATATTGGAACCCAAACATGGCGATGGCGGCTCGACAACGGGCGCTCCGATAGGGTACATTCCGCGATTAGGATTAGTGAGAGAGTGACGTGAGGTTGCCGTTTTCACGAGCAACCGATCGTCGGTCTCTACATCTCCCGGGTACTTTGGATACTGACCTCCTGGTCAGTGTGTGGCTTAGCAAACAGAACGAGTTAAGGCGGCGGCGAGGAAATGATGCATGCGACGGGCACGAGGTGTTGGCTGAGTGTTCGCAACGTCGGCGGATGGAAGGTGTGAAGGATGGTATTGAGTCCTCTGTGAATAGTGAATGGGGCGGTTGAACACCTCGTCACGCTCGACTGGAGTTTCGTCCATAGACGTCGAGCCCAAAAGGGTTATCACGAAAGGAGGGGAATGGGGAATGTGCCAACATAGAAGCGGAGTACTCAGCTGTATTAGGATATGCATTGCCATCGTCTTGGGTCAGTACATCATAGGTGATGTCGTCAAGGGCTTCCGGGGATGCGTCCGTGAGTTTGGTGACTGGTATGGATCGGATGTCGCGTGGATGATAAGGTACAAGGCGGAAGGCAGCGAAGCGGAGCCTAGAGATAGAGCCATCAAGTTCAGCAAGAATGTAAGATCCGCCTTTGGTTCTCTTGAGTGCGACCATTGGCCCAAAGTATTTGGGCTTCATTTTACTTCCGACGTCGAGATCGTATCGTGAATTTCTGACTAAGACGAGAGAACCAGGTGAGAAATTAAAGTCACGAATTATGTTTGAATACTTCTCGTTGAAGTGGCGGATGGAGTCGAAGCGCGCTTTGACGACGAGTTCCCTGACTTTCATGAGGTCTTGGGGCCGTTTCTGAAGCTGGATGGCTCGGATGGCGATGAGTTCGGTTGTGGGGAGCGGTTTGGTGAATGCAGGGGCGAGATAAGTTGCTTCGGCGAGATCGAAGGGCAGGAGAGGCTCGAGGCCGTGTGCGAGATAGTACGGCGAGTATCCCGTCGATTTCTGAATGGAGATTCGTTCTGCCCAGAATACCGAGGGTGCAACCATTGCCCAACGATGCTCTTCTCCTGCTGCTGCCTTTACTAGTGACTCCCTGACATCGAAATGTCTCCGCTCGATGGGGCCGTTTGCGCGAGAATTGTAAGGTGAAATGTGAATATGGTTTATCTTGTAACGAGCCGAGAGGAAATCTGCGGCTTGGACGAAGGCCGGGCCGTTGTCAGTGACGATTTCTTCAAGCGCGCCCCACCTACACAGTAAGTCTTCGAATATAAATGTCCCCAATGTTCGTGCGTTCTCGAGGCGAAGCATTCGCCATTCTGGATAGGATGAAAGAGAGCACCGGGCGTGAACAATATAGCGGAACCCGTTTGACTTGGGCATAAACATGGTATCGATGTAGGCCTTCCTGAAGAGGTTGAGCGGAGTGGGAACAGTCGGAGGAATGAGGAAGTGGTGCGGAAGTCGCGTTTGGCACTCATGACATGTCTTAATAAACCATTTGACGTCTTGCTCAAGTTGTGGCCACCAAAACCGTTCCACGAGTCGGATGCGAACCGTAAAGATGCCCTTATGTCCCATCTCGTCGTGAGCCTGCCGTATGAGCTCGTAGCGGCGCTCTTCAGGCACAACAAGCTTGTGTTTCATTTTCGAGTCCTTCTTCCAAAGTCGACCGTCGCGTACGAAGAATTTTGCCGCATATCGAAGGAAACGTTTGAAGGCGTCGTCTGTGAGATTTGAGGGTCGTTTGGGTTCAGTGAGAAAGGCCTTAACGTGTTCAAGCTCGAGGTCACGAGCTTTAGCCTTATCGGAGCGAGGAATGATGGGAGAGGGTGGTGGTACGAGAGCGGGCCCTTCGTTCGTGAAATTTTCGATGTGGGGAGTATTAGGGGAATGAGAGGAGAGTGGGTTTCGCGCTAGCCATTGTAGAGTTGCGCGGGCCGGCGCGATATCGTTTAGGATTTCGATACCAAATGTATTGGACCTCCAAATCCACCACGAATCGTCTTGGGAGATGGTTGGCGGGAAAGGTGAGTGATGAGGCTGTGGTAACGAGAGGGGAAAGGCGTTGACTGCGTCTATCCACTCCTCGTAGTCGTCATCGATTTCTGGATCTTCTGGAGCCCGGGGGCGTCGAGATAAACCATCTGGCCCGTGCTCCTTGCCTGGAACGTGTCTAAGACGAAAATCAAAGAGTAATATCGCCGAAATCCAGCGATTAATCGAGGCCGAAGGCTGAATATCAGGATTGTTAATCATGCCTTTGATGTACTTTGCGTCCACTTCAACCGCCAAGTTCTTGACTCCAACGATCCAAATCCTAACATCCTTCAGTGCTCTAAACAAGCCGAATAATTCCAACTTCGCCTGAGAGTATCGAGACTCGCGTTCGTTGAGCGTTATCGATCCGAATCGTGAGGGGTATCGTTTTCCATCGTCCCCGAGTTGTTGTAAGATATAACCGACCGCGATTTTGGAAGTGTCGACTCCTAAGATAACCTCGTTGTTATTAGTATAATTGATAGCGCGAATGCATGGAGAATTTTTTGGCTAAATCCTTCAACTTGCTCATAGCGGCCATCTCTTCGTCTCCGAACTGAAATTCTACTCCTTTCTTTGTTAGTCTAACCAGTGGCCTTGCGATCGCAGCGAAATTGCGGATGAAAATGCGGATTGTGCCGAGAGTGCCGAGGAAGCCTCGCACTTCTGTAAGGTTGGCGCACGGGGGCCAATCGACGATCTTCTGAATTCTTGATGTGTCCGGCAGCCGTCCCTCATAGGTACAAAGGTGACCGACCACGACTGCGGAAGGCACACACAGCCGAGACTTGGGGGCTGAGAAGGTGCCGCCCGCATGCTTTATACGCTGGATGATCCGATTAGTGTTCTGTAAGTGTTCCCAAACGAAGCGTCGGATTTTCGGGTTTTCTGGAATTGTTTCAAAGCCGTCAACAGTCTCGTACCGTGTATTTGGACCTTTGACTGGCACGTCGTCGACGAAAGGCACGGCTATGTCGGGGATTTCGTCTTGCAGGAGGAACGTAAGGTTGCCGTGCTGAATTTGCATTGAGTTCGTGTAGCCCATGGGAATGGACGTGAGGCGGAGGGTGCCGAGGGGCGTTTGAAAGGTGGTGAGGTCTCGAGATTCGGGCGCAAGGGCTCGTTGGTCGAACCCTACAAATAGGTCAAATACTCCGTAACACCCTCGACCGCCGAAGGACTCAGCGTAAGTTTCGACAATAGGCGGCACCCCTGAGTCCTTGATGGTAACGGCGTTAAGGGGCTGGAGGTCGTGCACAAAGCGGAGCGATTTGCCGTCTTTCTTGAGGACGCAGAACCACCGTGATCGATAGGACGAGCTTGATGGTTCGTAAACGCCGGCCGCGATTTTGGCCTTAATGATGTCGACGACTTGGCGAAAGATGCCAGGTGGGATGGGAATGTTGCGCAGGACCCATGGGATGTGCTCAATGGTCGGGATCGTGATCGGATCGAAGTATTCGCTAGAAAATTTGCCCTTCTCGTCTTCAGTCCAGGCGAAACCGAACTGTTGTAGAAGGATTAGGTGGTGGACCAGTCTTTCTTCTTCTGGCCAGAGGAAACCATCGGGATTAACATTCATGGATTTCATTCGTTCGAGAGTGTAGCGTGTCCCAGGAGCAAAATCTGGAACTTGAGTGGGGAGTGCTGGCATGGATTTGAGGGGGTCACATGGGATCCGGCGGACGATTCGGAAGTTCTCTGGTAAGGTAGTAGCGACGAGCTTGATTCGGTTGGCGACTTTCTTGTAGGCATGATTGGAAGCTTCTGTGTTAAGGACGGCAAGTTCTTGGAGGTCGAGTTCGTATATTGCTTGAGGCTTGTAGATCGGGTTAAAGGGAGCATTAGTGAACACTATAGGAGAAATCATAGAGCATGACAGGTGTGAGACAGAAAAGGAAATTTGTGGCTGCATCTCCTCGGTTGTGTTGAACCGAATCCTCGATATTCAAAAACCCTGGTTCGACTGTGTGGACTTGCGGATGTGCACCATGGTCGGTATGGTGAACGTCTCGTTGGTATTCGGATCGAGGAGAGTGATATGTGAGTCGCCGTTGGAATAGTGATGGGTTTGGGCCTGGGTAAGAGTGAGGAATGGCCGACCGAGGAGCATTTCGTATGGTGCGTTTTCGATAACCTGGACCTGGAGGTAAAATGTGCTGCTGCCGATACGCACAGGAAGATCTCTCAACAATCCCATCGTCATCTCCTTGGTCGCGTTAGCTGATTCCATCAGGATGGTATGGTCCCTTAGTAACGGTAAGCCTAGTTTCTCCCAAACGTCTCGTCGCAGGCCAATGATTTGTGAACCTTCGTCGAGTATAGCATCCACCGAGACCTTGCCGTCGATTTCGAGAGGAATTGTACGCAATTCCTCCATGTGGTTAGCAACGATAAGTGGATTGGGTGAAGGGGATTGATGATGTGTGAGGACAGACGAGACGCTTCCCTGGTCAAGAGGAGCTTCCTCGACGGCAGAGGCAGTTGCTGGGGGGCTGGTGGGTATTCGGTGAGTCGTTACTTGATCCTTAATGTGTTTTCTGACGTCTGGTGCTATAGCATAAAGCTCTCTTTGAGTGAGAGTAACCGTGCCGTTTAGGCTTCGCTGAATGACGTCTTGAACAGCCTTCGGATCCTCAATGGGCGACGAGAATCGATATTGCGGCTGACTCGAAGTAGGAGGAGGAGCAGGGGCTGGTTTTGGGGCCTGTTTCGTTTGTGAAGGCAGTTGGCTTGAGGGGTTGGTAGGAGCAGATGGGGATGAACCTGGCATGTTCGAAGGTTGTTTGGGAGCAGCTGGTGAGTTTTTCGGCTTTGCGGCGGTTCCTATGCATCTACGAATCTCGTCTTGACGTTTCAAAGCCGCTAACGTGACCGCCTCGAGTGTCTTAAGTTCATCTTCATCTTGCAATGTGTATGATGTGGCGTAGGGCATAGTGTACGCAGGGGAGGTGCTAGGAGCAGAGGGGACCAGCTGGGGTGGTGGAACGACTTCGAGGACGTTGGCCTGGGCGCGAATAGGTTGAGGTGAGTGCGCTTGATGCCAATTGTCGATTCGTTCCTTCATGTTTCTACCAGGAGCTATCTGGGGTGATACGAGGGTGCCATCTGGCATACAGATGCGATTAGTAGCGTCTCGAGTACATAACCCTCGTCGAATATATTTGTCAAGCATCTGGCAGCGTCTGAACATATGGTCTGGATCAGACCAGAAGCCGCATGGCCAGGCAGGTCGCCGTTGCTGAGGGTTTTGCTGCGGAGAAGCCTGGTATGGTGCTTGAGGAGTCTGAGAATTTGGGAGACTGATCTTCCCAGCCAGGCGGTTGAGGAAAGTATCTGACGTTAAGATCTGCTCGATGGAGGCCATGTCAAAGGTCTCGCGTGGTGCTGGGGAGAAGTTCGAATATGGCGCGGCATGGTAATATGGCTGAGGTGGAGGGGGCGGTGAGGGCATGCCAAGTACATTGCCCGTATTTCGTCCCTCGAGCAGGAATCGTGCCGCTTGCTCAACGTCATTGATATCCCATGGTTCATCCAATGGGTGAATGGGATCTTGCAGGCGAAGTTGGGTGCGCAGCTGATTTCGAAATTCGATGTGAAAACCATTCATGAGAAGCTTGTTTCGCTCGCGGTGCGAAATGAGGTTTCGGTTCAGGAGCCAGCTAGCCCGGGTGAGGAAATTGCGGTAATATTCTCCGAACTGGAAGCGGTCTCGCATTGGATTGGACGCATGACGTTCGACGAACAGCTCGAGGTCAGTGACATTAAAACGAGCATCGTCTTCAGCTCCCGGGTACATGGCGGTGATCTCTTCTTTAAAGCGGATCCAATCGTCCCCTGATGCTGATGGGCGACTGGCCCATGCATCATAATCGACTCCGTCGAGATAGCGGAGGGTATGGCAAATCAGGCCACAGTCGTCGAGGTTACATTCGCGACCAAGGAGTTCTATTTCCTCGAAGAAGCGTTGGAGCGATCTTGGGTGACCATCGAATTTCGGCGCTGAAGTGCCATAATGAGATGGCATGGTGCGAGGCTGGGGGTATTGATGAATGACATTCTGTTGTGGTTGCGAGGGAGGATTTGCCCCAGCAGGTGGATTGAACTGAGCCGGAACAAACCCAGGCGGGGCCTGGTTCCCGTAGATAGGGAAATGCTGGGCCTGGTATACAGGTGGGCCACCAGCGTTGCCTGGGGCGACCTGGGGTTGAGCTGGAACTTGTTGATTGCCAGGGGAATTGGCTGGTTGATTGGCGTCGGCCATGAGATTGTCGAGATGAAATGAGAAATTAGAGTCAGAAGTAGAAGGGGAACCAAGTGAGAAAAATTCTTCTGCGGTGGCAAGGGTGTCAAGTGAGAAACTATGGGGATCGTGAAGTGCGAGAGCGATTTCTTGGGCGAGGTTACGAGGAATCTTGAGCACAAAATTCGGTTTCGAAGCCCCCTCGCGGTGGGCTCCAGTTGAAGAGAAATAACCTCCGTTAGAGGTTCAGAAAAGGGCGAGCGCAGTCGAATCCAACGACCACTGGACTTCGTAACCGAACAACAAGAGGTAGGGGCCGAAAAGACAGAAATATGAATGAAAATAAAACAAAATAAAATGTATAAAGGGTCGGCAAACAGAACTTGTGCGTGAACTTTGGACGGCGAGGTGGATGTCAAATACGGGTATCTGATTTTCCTAATACATGGCGAGCTTCTCTTTATATACGAGTGAAACTACAAATCTGAACGGGAATCTGAAAATATGAGGGCATAGATGAGGCGAAACGGAAGGTACCTAAGCTGAAACTGGCCGAGGAATGCAATAAAACAATAAACCATGAAGGTTAATAGAAATTTGAAAGCGAAGCAGATGGTATTCAATATCAAATGCTGAGGGAGAAAGGGAGAGCGAGACGGAGGAGGAATGGGCTGAAACGCAAGCGAAACTCACGAGACGAGACTACTTGAATACCAATACACATAAGACAATAGTTGAGCGTACGATCATGGGGCTGGCAACAACGGAAGAAATGTAGGAATGAATGTACATAGGCACGGCGACGATAAGATTTAAGGCTCAGCCAAAAATAAAGACAAGTCCTAAGTCGGTGTAGACAGCTGTCTGGACGGAATCATCTTTGCACACGAATACCAA
>JAEUWK010000235.1:0-11576 GCA_018524425.1 Podaxis sp. AQ795752 | reverse complement strand
GGATGTGCGTCTATGTACTGGTTGTAATTAGATGGACTGGTGTATGGATTATGGTAATAGTATGCTGATGAATTATGAGATGGCAAACTCAAATGAGCATAAACAGCCCCTAGAGGGTCACCAGGATTGGGCAGAAAACCAGATATGAAGCTGGTGCATATGGTGATATGTGTATCAGAACAGTTGGAAGACCATGGTCAGGCTGAGCTTGTGCAGTAGTGCTTGTTCCAACTGCTGAAGATGGTTCAGATGTAGCTTTTCAGGTGTGTGTCCCTTTGGGTAAAAAGAGACCTTTGCATTGTTCATGTGTTTGAAGGTCTGGGTACTTCTCCAGGTGGTCTGTAACCCACTAAAGTATACTATCTTTTGTCCTATCATCAGATACCCTAAGTGAATGTGCCATGATTCAGAGCTCCACACAAGATTTGAAATAACAACTGAGAGGGTGGTTGAAGATCCTTGATGCTGCATGTTCATTGATATATTGTTCCTGCTTTTGCAAGCCAGCTGCCTTCTGTGCTTCTCTTGCAGTTTCCTCAGCCTCTCACTGCTGTTGCTCTTCCTCCTCTGCATAAAAAGCATCTTTGAGTTGTGGCAGTGTCAAAACATGTGCTTTAACCTTCTTCAGCCCACATTTCTTCTTCTTCACAGTATTTGCAAGCTGTTTATGGACATCAGCAAGTGCATGCTTAATTGTTGTGCAATGTGCATTAGCAGTCTGTATTGAGGCCTTGTGAATCTGGAAGGCGTCATAAAGCTGCTAAACTTGTAAGTGGAGTGTTTGAACTTTTTTAAGAAGCTCTGAGTGTGACTTTGCTTTATCCATGTGTTGGGGAACATGAACAAGTCTTGTCAAAATATCATTGAAATCAAGACATTTTGATAGTAAGGATGCCTGCATTGTAAAGCAGCTGGTTGGAAATCTCCCATTGAGGTTTTTCTCCTGCTGTTAAGAACTGACTCCAGATAGGGGCAGACCATAGGCAGCCAAGGGCAGATGCACACAGACACAGGGTTGAGGCCTTGGCTTCAACTTATGTGTTGCACCCCTTTGATACTGTGATGGCCTCACTTGACCAACTACAGACTTGAGCAGATGAGCAGAGAGAGAATGGATGGAGACAGGACAAGTCTAGACCAAGGAGTGGACTTGTAGTGGACAAGCAGGAGAGAGGAGGAAGATCTAAGTTGATATTCTGACTGAGGACTACAATGGTAGTAATCCTACTTATATACTGACAGTCAGGATAAAGTCTGGAGAGTAGTAGTTAAGCAAGAAACAATAGTAACTACTCAAAGGAGAATATAGGAAATATGTAAACTGATAACCACAGTGAAAATACCAGAATAAGGAGTCTGTCTGCAAAGCATCCAGATGTCTGATAGGATGGGGGCAGAAGTGAAACATCAGATAATGGAAAAACCAAGATAAGCAAGAGATAATCAAGGGTAAAGGGAAAAGCCATGGATTAAATGGAAAAACACAAGATAATTGGATAAGGAGATCAGATAAGGAAAATGACAGAAAGGACAAGGACGGATAAAAGTATTTGCAAGGGGAAAGGTCTGACAAAAAGAGAAGAAAGGTTAAACTGAATATGATCCACAGAATTTGGGTTGTAACCAAGGCTCTGAGAGTTTAATGGGCACAAAGTGAAGTCCATAACAAAGGATCCTGACACTTATTGACCATATGGTCTGATCATGAGAGCCTTGTCAGATGGTGAGAACCACAACATTTAACCCATAGACAAGCCTAATGGATGCTATATTTGACATGTTATAACTATGTCATTAAACAACTTCTGGGAAAACAAAATGTACTAGCCAATGTACTAAGCAGAAGACTAGACCTTGTGCCTGAAGAAGCTGATAATGAAAACTTGATTGCTATACCAGCTAACAAGTTTATCAACTTCTTATCAGAGGAATTGAAGAAAGAAATAATAAAGAAGACTTCAGAAAAAGAAGTGGAAGTCCAAGACAATTATAGATCAACAGATGGATACTATAAATATCAAGACCAAATAGTTATTCCAGATGATGCAGAACTCAAGAAGAAGATCTTGACACATGCTCATGATCATATGACATCTGGACATCTAGGAATCAAAGATACATATCAGAAACTCCAGAAGCAAGTCTATTGGCCAGGCATGAATACCTATGTTCACAATTATGTGAAAGGATGCCCCATATGCCAACAATACAAAATTAACTGACACCCCACAAAGCCACTGATGCAACCAATCAAGAAACCAACTTCTACATGACCCTTTAGCCAAATATTGATGGATCTAATTACAGATCTACCCCTAGATGACAGCTATAATTCTATTTTGTCCATAGTGGACTATGGACTTATGAAAGGGATAATTATAACAGCTACTAAGAAGACTGCTACTGCAGATGATATAGCTGAAATCCTGATTGAAAAAGTCTTTTCTAAATATGGAACCCTTCAAAAAGTCATCTCAGATCAAGATCCACAATTTGTTGCAAAATCAATGCAAGAATTTTATAAGAAACTTGATATCACACGAGCATATTTGACAGTATATCACCCACAAACAGATGGAACAATGGAATGATACAATCAAGAGATTGAACTTTATCTTGCAATCTACACTTTAAAGAATCTGAACACATGGAGAAGAGCACTTCCTACAATCAAATTCATTCATAATACAAAGCCACATGCAGGAAGACCAAATACTTCTTATGAGTTAATTTTAGGATATAATCCTAAAATGTTCATCACAGATGATGAAAAAACAAAAGTACCATCAATTAACAAGAAGGTATTATATTTGGAGCAAATTAGAGAAGCAGCACTAGAAGCACATGAATGCACAAGACAAATGGTAGCAGCAAGACAAAACAAGCCATGGAATCCATTCAAAGTAGGAGACAAAGTCTGGCTAGACAATAGAAACCTACCTGTTACAGTCTTAATGGTTTCACCTATATTTAGACATGCTGGCCTAGCATAGTGTTTCATATGTTGTGTCAGCCCCTCAATGACTCCATCCTGACTTACCTACTTACTTACAATGACTTATACCATCACGCATCCTTGTTTCATTTATTATTAGCTAGTCCCTCTAGTACTATATAAACTCTAGGTAAAGCACTTGTAGTCCTTATGCTTTACCAACTTGTTCTTTTCCCTTTGCTCATCCTCAAGCCTTTGCCTTAGTTGCAACCTGAGTGCATAACAAAGGTTGTAATGTTTAGTAAAGTGTCACCTACTCACCTTACAACAAAGGAGGCCCAACTAGGGGCATATATCTGGGTGCAGACAGGTGCATGATCAGGGCTCAGTGTATGAGCAGGAGCAGCATTTGGAATAGCAGAGAAGAAACACCAGCACTGTATAATCTAGGACAAACCAGAGAGCTATTGACAGCAGAATTCTCAGACATCACTGAGAGCAAGCACACTGACAATGAAAAAGAGCTAACAGATGAAGAAAAGCTTGAAGAACCCACAGACAAAGAAAAGCCAGAACAGACAGACAAAGAAGACATTGCAGTCAAAGAAGATGCCACTAAACCAGCAGACAAAGAAGACAATGCAGGGCCCAAAGACAGAAACCACCCAGAGCAGATAAACAACAAAATTGACAATGTCAGCATGGCCAAAGAAACACACCAGCAGATGGAAGGGAAATTGCTAGTTCCCAACCCAGGATTTTTTGATGGAAACAGGAGCCAATTTGATGACTAGTGGAGATCCATGTCATTTTTCTTGAAGTTCAACAAAATTGTCAAGGCTGATGCACAGGCTGTAGCAGTACTCTCTAGAATGAGAGGAGGGACAGCAGGACAATTCACAAGCATGAAGCTTGATCAGATGGAGAGCAGCAACAACACAGCCATATGGGAGATATTCTGAGAAGAAGTAAAGGCAGCATTCAGGGATGAAGGACAGCAGAACAAGGCTGAATGGCAAATTGAATCATACTGGCAGAATAACAAATGCATGGTGGACTTCCTCATTGAGTTTGACATTTTAAAAACAACATCCAAGACAGATGACAACCATGCCATCTTCCTACTCAAGAAGAACACACATGCTGACATTATCAAAACCATTTTGGGATTTCCCATCAATGCCAGACAGACAACCCACAAGCAATGGAAGGATACAATCCTCAACATTGGCTTGGGCTATGAGGCAGTGGAAACCCACATTCAACATACTGGGACTGGTATCATTTATGGAGGAACTGGGCAACCCATGGAGATTGGGAGACAAGCAATGCCCAACAACAGAGCACCACCCTGATACTTCAAGTGCAATACTATAGGACACATTGCCCATGATTGCAAGAAGCCAGGAGACAGGAGATGTTTTAATTGTGGAAAAGAAGGACACATCTCCAGGAATTGTAGGGCACCTAGGAGGGCACAGATTAGGAACATGGAAGAGAAGCAGGAAGACAAAACTGGATCAGTACAGCAGGGTTTTTCCAAAGGCTCAGAGTAAGCATGAATTTTTGAGCCAATGTATCTAAAGCTTCTTCTTGACAATTATACATGATTCCCCAAAGAAAAAGTGGAGTGTGAGAACTCTTCATAAGACCAAAGGTTCAAACACCAAGGAACCAACAGTGGAGACCCTTGACTCTGATTGACTCTGGATGCACCCACACCTGCATTGCCAAAAAGGCAGTTGAAGAACAGGAGATACCAATGAAGAAACTGGAAAAACCATTTGAAGTATACAATGTGGATGGAACTTGCAACAAAGGACAGCACATCACAGAATACATGAATTGGAAATGGGCATTAACAGACACAAGGAATGACTAGAAGCAGTTGTATCACACATTGATTCAGCAGACATATTCTTAGGCCATTATTGGCTTACTTGGCACAATCCAGAGGTTGACTGGAATCATGGTTGGATTAAATTCACACAATGCCCACTGGAATGCATGATCAAGCACAAAGACATTGAGGTACCAAGACTTAGAAGAAATGAAACATAGGTACTAGAAGCCAAAGTACCAGACAACACCAAGAAAGCAGATCTACCAGGATACATCAGGGAGTATATGCACCTATTCAACAAACAAAACTTTGACAAGCTGCTAGAACACACAGAATAGGACCATGAAATCAACCTCACAGAAGAAAGCCCATGAGAATTGCCAGCCAAGGTCAACCTGATGACAGTCAAAGAAAAGGAAGAACTTCACAAGTTCATTGAAGAAAACCTTTCATCAGGACAAATCTAGCCATTGAAATCTCCCTATGCATCCCTGTGCTTCTTTATTCCCAAGAAAGATGGATCCAAACAACTGGTACAGGACTATTGGAGGCTCAACAGTGTCACCATCAAGGACAAGATGCTGCTATCCTTGATTGGAAAAATTATTGACAAACTGAAAGACGTTAAATACCTCAACAAGCTGGATATCATTTGGGATTATAGCAACATACACATAAAGGAAGGAGATGAATGGAAGGTAGCATTTTTGATAAACAAAGGACTATTCAAACTGACTGTCATGTTCTTCAGCCTATGCAACTTTCCAGGCCAAAATCACTATGGCAGACTCTAAAAGTACCTCTGGTGCCTCTGGACTTATACACATAGTTGGTTCCAAAGTTTTTTGTCACTGCTGTTCAAGCACTAGCTTAGTGTCCTCCACCACCTAACCTTAGGCTGCTTCATGTGCCCCCTTCAATGACATCCAAGACAACGAAGACTTCATTCATTGCCCCTCATCCCCCTCCCCTTCACTGGGCAAGCAGTTGGTCTCAACAGACTGCATGCTCTCAAAACAAACTTGTAAGAGTTTCAGACTTGATGATGAAGATGACACTGCTGCTGTCACTCATGCAAGCAATGATGAGCATGACCAATATGAGGAGGATGTATCCACTCCCAAATCCATTGCACAATCCCTTGCACCAGTCTGAGACAAATTGGATATGTCCCTGGAAATCACCTCCTCCTCCCACCATATGCTGACACCATCTCAGGCCATTGTGTCATCCTACAGCTTTGTTCCTCCTACTCCAGGAGCTGCCTGGGACAAGTCCCAGCCCTTAGATCCTCTTCTGTCCCTCCCCACTTTCACTCCCATTCCCTCCCTCCCCCCACCAACACTAAGCCTCAAGGCAAGGACCCTGTGCTCTGTGGAATGGATTGGTCATCCAAGGATCATCACATGAACTTGGACAAATGTCTGTTCTTCCACCACCAATTTGATGGGGAGTGGATCCAGACTAAGCTTTACAAAGCAAAAGTAGAGAAGAACTATCACAACTTCAATTCTAGTGCAATTAATGTCTAAAGGACCTCTTAATCAAACCACATCTTTCAATGACATTCCCATTTTATTTTTCAATGTCCACTGTTCCAGGGACACTGTCAAGGCATTGCTAAATGATCCTCAATTCAAAAACATTCTTATCTTATGCATTTAAGAACCCCCATACAAAGGTGCACCATATAACCTAGACTGGTGTATTTTCATCTTGGATGATGATAGGCCCCATACAGCCACCTTCATCTGCAAATCATATGAAGTATTAATGCCAACTTCTCATCCAAGTATCATCTTTTCTCCCAATTTCCAACCCATCTCACTATCCTTCCCAAAGAAGATTTATTTTCTCAACTGCTATCTTGACCCATCAGACAACTCCTCTCTAACATATTTAGAATCACAAACCCACCTCCTCCCCACCAACCTGGTGTGTGCAGGGGGTGACTTCAATTTCCATTCTCCTGAGTGGGACCCCCATGTCTTTCATCACTTGGCACAAGCTGACCTTGTTGTCAACATCATGAATTCCATCAACCTAACCCTTTCCATACCCAGAGAGGTTAAGTATACACATATTCCCCTTGACAACTCTAAACATCCATCTGTTATTGACCTAATCTTCATGATAGATAACCCTTTAAGCCCAAGGCCAGTCCACTTGGTCTGCAACAACTGGCAGCTCAAGTCTGATCACCTCCCCCTCCTCACTTGCCTCCCTATTCCTTCTCTGTTCCAACCTTATCTTGAAAAGCTCACTATCCTGCACAACTCTGAAGAGGAAGTAACCTTTCTCTATTCATTGAGTGCTTGCCTCCAAGCCTTACCACCTTGGTTTGAATCCAGTGACAACATTCTATCCTATGCCAACAGTATGTCTCTCATTATCTTACAAGAGTGGCAAAATAATGCTAAACTTGTGCAAATCTGTGCCAAATCTAAACCTTGGTGAAACCAACAATGCTTGTCTGCCCTACAAGCATTTCAAGCCTACAAGTCCAAGTCAAACTGGACTAAATTTTGCTGCACCACCCATCAGGTTAAACACACCTTCTTTGATCAGAAGATTAAAGACATAGCCAAGGAAAACCATTGCTCTTGGGACCTTATGTCCTGGATTGGCAAATGTAACCTCCCTCCCTCCCAATCTATCTTTTATAATGGGAAAAGCTGCAACAAATTCAAAGACCTCTGGCATGTGCTAGACTTCTTGTACAACTCCACATCCACTCAACAGGTTGACCTAAGCACCATCAAGTCTCTTAATGCCCAACCTGAGCACCCATGGCCTCCCTTTTCCAGCACTGAACTTTTCAACACCCTTCACCCCTGTGATAATGCATCTGCCCTGGGTCCAGACTATCTATCATGGGCCCACATCAAGCACCTCATGTCAAGTGACATCTTCAGATCAAACTTCCTCCTCTTCACATCCAAATGTGTCAAGCTCTCTACTTGGCTGGATCACTTCAAACACTCTACTTCTGTTATCATCCCCAAACCCAATAAACCACATTACTCTACTCCAAAGTTGTTCCACACCATAGTTCTCCTCAACACCCTTGGCAAGTTGATTGAGAAGATGATCTTGGCTAGGATGCAGTTTAAGGCATTCTAGCATGACCTAGTCTACCCTCTCCAATTTGGGGGTATCATTCAGCACTCCACTGAGGACACTGGCATCTATGTTACTCACCTTGTCCACACAGGCTGGAAGCATAAGATCAAGACTAGTGTCATTGCCTTTGACATGGCACAATTCTTCCCTTCTACTAACTATTTCATCCTCACCTCCACTCTTCATCAACAAGGATTCAATTCCAGCCTTGTTTCCTTCTTTTCTGACTATTTAAAGAACCATTTCACCACTTACTCCTGGAATGGGTGCTTATCCTAAAAATTTGCTGCTTCTATTGGTGTGGGCCAAGGCTCTGCTCTATCCCCCATTCTCACTACTCTTTCTCTGTCTCCATTTATGTACAAATTTTCTAATGACCCTCATTGTAAAATAGTTTCCTTTGTTGATGATGGTCTCATTGTTGTTCAATCAGACTCTTTCCTTACTAACTGCTGGCTTCTATTTTATGAAAGCACTCTCCACCATCCAATGTATGCATATGCTTGGCAACTCCATCTGTAGCTTATCCCCCCTCCACAAGTGACTCTTGTATTGATCCTGTGTCATCCCCATTGCCATCTACAGGTTTCACCTGTAGTTCAACTGAAATGCTTGCTACTGCAGACCTATCAAATCTTTGCAACACATGCAACACCAAGCTGCTCTCTGGATTATGGGCACATTCTGTACTACTTCCTCTGGAGGGGTTGAGGCTATTGCCAGTCTCATCCCCATCCAGCTTCATCTTTTCAAACTTGCTAAGTGATGCTCTCTTTGATTCCATACCCTCCCCCCTTTCCATCCCCTCAAGCTCCTCACCCACAATGTCAACCCCTTAGAAGCACACCATACAAAACAGTGCTTGACAGTACTCAACTTCATCTTAGATGCCCAGCTGGTTACAGACTGGTTTCAGCATCTCCACCCCAGTGCCAAACCTGGTCAGTGCCTGCTAGACTTGTTCAGAAATCAAATTAAATTCCTCCAGTGTCCTGATCCTTCAAAAGACAGCACCATGACACTTCACATTGCCAATGTCTCATGTGCCCAAGAGCTTTCCTTCTCCTCTCCCATTTCCCTTGCTTGTTACATTCTGGATGGGTGCCTAGGGCATCAGGGAGTGGACTTCAGCCTCAGCTTATGTGCTGTGCCCTTCCAGTATCACATTGGTCCGATTTGGACAAAGATGGAACCTAGAGGTGGAGGGAATGAGAGACAGAGTATGGATGAGTAGCAGGAGTGGTCAGAAGACAACCCAGAGGACTAACAAGCAGAACAGAGGAGGAAGAGGATAACAAAGTTGATATTCAGACTGAGGAAACAGATACAGGAGACTACTATGCATAAATATGTGTTGAGAACTGGAAACAGGGAACAGGAAAATAACTGGAGAACAAAAGCAAGTACAAATGGGTAAAACATTTTGAAGGTAAAGCAGAAACTAGAAGTGTGCAGAAGGTACAGGTATGGAGGCAGAATGGAAAGGAGGCTGTTTGGAATGTAATAAAATGTAGAACAGAGGCAAGGAACAAATGGACCAAGGCAAGGGTAAAGGATCTGAGATGATAAAGGAAAAGCAAATGAACAACACTTGTTGCAGTGGTCATAAGTGACCAAGTGCACACACCCACCTGTTTGGATAACAGGGCAGATGGAAATCCATCAACAGAACAAGCAGATTGGAGTTGTATGAAATTGGAACATCAGATATTGGATTTTTGGACATTGGATAAGCACAGGAAAGTAAGCATGGATGTACACAAGTGGTTGTGACAGTATTCCCCCCTTAAGGCCAAGCCCTCAAGGCCTTGAGGTAGCTGACTTAGAAATGAAGCCTAAGTGATCAGGAGCCATCAAAATGTGTATCTGGGTTAGAACTCATCAAAAAAATTTTTGTTCCAGCCTTCCCTTTATATCCTCATGCCTTCCCAGCCCAGTCAAGTCACTGTTGACCTCAGCAAGCTCACCCCAGAGCAATGTGTGATGCTCAGGTTCCTGGACAAGTCCTTGGCAGCTATGGAAGTCAATGCAAGCAAAAGCAGAGATGTAAGCAAGCATTATCAGAAGTCAGAAGGTAGTCAAGTGGCTGTGCAGGAAAAGACAAAGAAGAAGTTGAAGAGTAAACAAGCAGAAAGTCCAGAGGAGGAAGATGATGATGAAGAGCCAGATACCCCAGCTCCAAGCATGCAAATCAGTCAGCAGGCATTACAGAGTTTGCAACAAGTAGTTCCATTGGGTCCTACAATGTTGCATGTTGTGGTTCTGCCCATGCCTTCATGATTGGGTGGTTTGAGCTTGGGAGCAGGCAAGGGAGGTATCCTGCTGGTGCTGTGTAAGAGGTGCTTGGGCAAAGATGCCTCTGGGTTTCTCCAGGGCTCTTCTCCTATTCCTACTCCTGATGCCTCTGGGATACTCCAGGGCTCAGACTCACAACTCAAACAAGACACTGCCTAAGCAATTGCCCTCTTGCATCTCCCTCCTGCTGACCTGAACAAACCAGGTGAGTCCTCAACTTCTATTGTTGATGCTAACATGCTCCCTCCCCCTCCTCCTCAACCCACTGTCCCTGCTGCTCCTGGTCCATCCAGCCAGGAAAAGGCCAACCCTAACCCAGTGGCTGGTCCACTGTCAACTGCTGTTGGGCACCTTGTAAAACAGTAGCTGCCCCAACTTAGCATAAGCCTATCATGGCACCTGCATTTCCCTCCAAGAATTCCTATTCTCCCCCCTCCTTCCCATCCCTCCCTCCCTCCCTCTACCCCTCCTCCCATCAACAAGGCAACCAAACCCCCTGTTAGGTCTGGTGCACCTTCCCCTTCTACTCAGAGGTCATTATACTCTGGGGCAGTTTCTCAATCCCCCCTCAAAGTAGAAAAGCTGAAAAAATATGCAGCTCTTCAGAACCAATTCCCTTCGATGTCACCAGCTGACATTATCAACTTCCTTTGCAATGCGGGTGATATCAAATCTCTCACCCCCAAGTCTTCCTCCTCCTCTCAATCATCAAACTCTCCCAAGGCTACTCAAGGCCCTTCATGCAAGAACATTGTTGTCCCTTACAATGACATGTTCAAACCCATCATGATCACCTCCCTTGATCTTGTGGTTAGGTGCTGCAACAATGCCCTGTACCAAAAAGGTTTCCTTCTCAAAATCAAGTCAGCCAAGTCTAATGACAAAACTCTTTGGCTCTCTACAAACCAAGTCACAACTGATGAGAAACTCTTCATTGTCAAAAAAGGCATCACTGATTCTAACCAGTCTGCCTTTGTGATGCCTGAAATCAGGGATGCTATCGTCCCATCACTCCCCATGTCTAAATCCTTTGTCAAATTGGCAAATCTCCCCTACTTCTGCCCTGATGGCATCCCACACACTTCCAATGATTTCAAAGAAGTCATCAAATCCTCACCTTACCACAAGATGATCCAACATCTCATTAGTAAACCCCACTTCCACTGCATTTCCCCTATTCTGACTCTGCTATTTTATTCTTTGATCTCTGGGACTTGCAATCCACGACAAGGGCCAAATTACTCATCAACCATACCCTCCTCTTTGAGAACAGGGTCTGCACCTTCCATGGCACCACCATGCGCACTGCCTCTCCTCTATGCAATCATTGCTGGAGGTGGGGCCACCCCACACACCTCTGCAGAGCTCATAACCCTAGGT
>JAEUWK010001492.1:0-61351 GCA_018524425.1 Podaxis sp. AQ795752 | reverse complement strand
TAAGGGGCTGATACAACATATGAAACGCTATGATCACTCAGCACCTCTAAGTATAGATGAAACATATAGATGAAACCATAACAATCTGCAGTCCATACAAAGAATTTACAGTTTATAGTGAATGGGCAGTTGTTGACATTCTGATGCCAGCTATCTTGGCAAAGCAATACACCTAGGCATCCTGTTTGGTGGATGCCCAGGATTCCTGCATTTCAAGGACACTAGTGTATGTGCAAGGCATACATCTAGTAGGATTATTCTTATAAGAAGTAGTCTTGGAGTGGAATTTGTTAAGCTGGCCTATAGTACTGTAAGAATCATAAATCATTGTCTGCTGTGAATACCTCCCAGTGTTGGAACACAATAATGTGAATACAATAAGAATGACTGGTGTACATGAAAGTTCTGTAAAATGCCAAGAATGCAGCTGCAGTAAGTTTTAGGGTTAGGCAGAAACCTGACAGTCCTTGAGTGCTCCTGCTATGACTGCCAGTCTCTGAGGACTGAGGTGGTTGCAATGAGTGCAGAGTTTACCTATTGAAACAGTCAGATAAGAGGATATTAGTGTAAACAGTAATTAACTCAGTTGCTCATTAATGGTATGAGGGTTAATATAATATGTACCTGTAAACGGTAACATAACTTCCTGTGATAAGTAAAGAGAATTGAGGGTAACGATAGGCGGCTTACCTCAGTCACTCATTAATGGTATAAGGACTGAGGCAAGTGCACTTCTACTGTGCATATATAGACTAGTATACACAGCTGTCTAGGAGAAAAGGAGATGTCTATCTGCTATGTCATACTGTCTGATTGCTCTATCTATATCATAACAAGTCTGTAACTAATAGTCCTCTGAGCTGCATCTTTTTTCTTGTCTAATGCCTGGCTTGATATGCACTTGTGTTCCAACAATTAGCAGTGCACAGTCAATGGGAGTTGATGAGCAGCTGCCAATTGTAATGATCTGAGGGTCATGTCGGTGCATGAGGGTGCATGAGGGCAACTAGTGGCTCGAAAGCTCTCACGTTAACGAGCACATTCTCTTAGCACCTAACTTCCTATGCGGTAGCAATGTGATAGCCGCCACCCTATGCCCCAACTCCTGGCCTTTCGCTGCACCCGTCCTGAGATTACTCACTTGAATTGGGCTGTTCCCTACACCAAACGCGAGTGCATGTTCAAGTCCAACATGTAAGTCACAGGCTCACTTGAAGCTTAAAGAGTCGTCCAATTCCACTCAACCAGTACTGCCAGCATTTGTACTAAGATAGAAATTCCAACTGGATATGTAAACGAATACGGAGTAGGTGGATAAAGTGATAAAACTACAGCGAGTAAGGGGAAGTTTCTCTTGTCGTGAACAATCATTAGACGATAGGATAAAGAAACTTACTAAAGGGTCGAGATGGTTTGACGTGTTTCACACCCCCAAAGTGACTCTGTTTTCGCCCGTAGCCTTGTCGTCGTGAGGCGGACAAATATTTTTATCCTCGATGGGGTCACATAAATCAATCACGGAAAGGTATACAAAACCCGTAAGAAATGAAACCGTGCAGCCCATTCACACATCCCTCCTTGATAGCTAGTAGGGCACACAACGTATTGGCAGGAGCTTAAGTCTACCAAGACCCCCCACAGAGTTTCTACACATAGAGGTTATGATACATTAACATTACAAGGTATATCTCAGTACACTCATTCGCTCCCAAAAAGTGTCATAAGAAATCAATGCCCTAACGACAGACATACAAAGTGATACAAGTTCATGAGCTGTGCTCAGCAGCGGCATAGATAAGTTTTTCAGCTTCCCTCGAGCGAGGTTTGATGGAACATTTGAATGGGGCGGGAAGCCTAATCATTTTCATGAAACCATTACCATTCCAAGGCCGAAAAGGAAACAAGAGTTGACTTACGCAACAATGGATGAAGACCTGAAATCAACAACGGGTTCAATGACGTTACCGAATTCGTCTTTGGCCTTGGATATATCAAAGGTGGCGAGAATCGAGACTATTGTCATCCACAGCGTCGAGATAGCAATATGAATGCCGACACATTTCCTGATTGCACGAAATCGGGTTCCATTATGATCCAGACAAAAACAGACCTCGCATACCTGCGACCGAAGCCAAAGACGAAATCAAACGGGTCAGGTGCATTAGGATTGAGTTTGCCGTCCGGCGTGAGGAATCGTTCAGGTTTGAAGAGTTCCGGTTCTGGATAGCGTTCCTCGTCTCTCGACATGGCCCTACAAATAGCAACATGTGTCATTTCGGGGATACCTAGATCAGGTGCCCAAGGCTCCACGTACCAGGCGTTTCCGATGATTAAAGAGCCTTTAGGGATATGATAACCCATATACGTATCGTCCTCAGTGACCAGATGTGGTATAGCTATCAAAATCAATGGAACATAGTGATATCATAAGCCATGAGGCCCGGAATCTCAACCGGTTGGGATTGAACTCACCCAACGGGTTTGTTGGCTGCCACCTGCATACATTGTAATTGTGATCAGCACCAGCAATTCAAGATACTCACAGTATGCAGACGGATGTATGGAAAGGTGGCAAATAACAGAAGGTAGCATAACATCGTCTACAACTGCGAGGAAATGAGGTCGGAAGGACTTACCGCATAAGCTCTTTCATAACAGCTAGGACGTAAGGTAATGATTCTTCATCACTGAATTCCGGTAATCTTCCATTCTCAAGGATGCTATCAATCTCGGCCTGCGCCTTGGCTTGAACTTCGGGATGCAAGGTCATGGCGAGGATAAAATTGTCGATCGAGGCGCCAGTCGTGTCAGCTCCGGCTGTTCATTATACCAGATTATAAATAGAACCATAGAAGAGTATGCGGTACTGTACCAGCGAAGAAGGATGCTGCTGTATCTTGAATCACTTCCTTTTGCTCCTGGACGTCACCCTTTTCGTTAATGTTATCCAAACATGAAGACAAGAACGACTGCTGTCCACCACCCTTCGCCTGTACAAACAAGCGCTCGAAAAGTGAACAATGTGAGCACTAAGCGCGAGAATGATCAGCTCACAATGTTCTCCTCGGCAGCCGAAAACGGAGCAACCCTAAACCTCGTCCAAAGTTCCCTCCATTCCCTCGCTTGACGTTTGAACCCGGCTCCGGGAAACCACTCCGGAACGCATTTGAGCCATGGGAGTACATCCACGAGGTACTTGCCCGGAATGGCAGCAGCAGCACTAGCGAGCATGGCTTGTTCCGCCAGATGTATCCAGGGATCGTTTGTAGGCTCAGTCTCCATACCATATGCGAGGGAGATGAGGATTCCGCCGATGGTACTATTAGTGGCGAAGCAGTAAGTGATCGGATCATGACATAGTTTGACAAGGGGGACAGAGCGGGGGTTTAAGAATTAAAGAAGTGAGAACCCTGCATGAGATGACCAAAAACAAAAGAAACAGAGACTAGGTGCTGCCAAACTTACTGCCTGACATGTTCCATAAATCTTTCGGGGGACTTTAGAAGCTGGGGAAGGAGGCGCGTGCGAATAAGTTGAAGTTCCTTGGGCTGGTGGGTATGTGGGCTCGATGGTGGGAAGTGCTGAACAAAGGTTCGGCGGCGCTCTCTCCATGCTTCGCCATATGGCATGATGACGAAGACGCATGACAAACCCATCCTGTGTGAATGGAATGTTATTTCGAGATGAGTGGGATAGGAAAGAAGACGTGCAGCTCATTGAGAAACGTAAATTGTGGTCTGGGGAGACAGTTCAATGGCACGACTAGAAGAAGAGGCCAAAATGATAACTCACCGACACGAATAGATATGCCCCCTCTTCTCAAAAAGCTCATTAGCGACTTTGTAGCTGTTGACAATGATAAAGTCTCTCCCGAGAGCTCCCAGATGGAGAATATCCGAGCCTGTAACCGAAAGGAGAAACATCATCCAGTCACTTGACCAAAGAGGAAGAGTTGAAGCAGGTCATAGCGTACCATATCGCTTTGACCACTCTGCATAGGTCTGCGGAATTTTCGATGTGGGAACGTCGAGCAGGTTCCCGATGACAGGAAGTTTCTTGGGACCGGGTGGGAGCGGAAGGCTGACCTTGCGCTTTCTGAGGCGGATCAAAAATGCTATGGCGAGGACCGAACATGATACAACGAAACCAAAATCAAACAGGGAAAACATGACTGCGAGGCGACCTGTAATGGTGGATATAAAGCTCGAACGTCGGTGCTGTGTCGATAAGGCGGTCGCGAGTAACCAGAACTGTTGCCTCGGTTGCGTGAGAGAAGATGGTTTTCGTTGTTGAACTTCTGGGAATACGTCCCCCAGTGAGGAGAAGGAATATCGGATCCCGAGAGCACGGAGTAGTGGGGAAAAGGAAGTGGCCGGTGGGGTGGCGAACAAACCTTGGGAGTTATAAACACACCCGTACCTAAGACATTAACTAAACTCGTAATGGCAACTTAACCAGTTTTAACCCGTTCGTGCCTGTGAGTCAGAAAGGTTGAGCATCTCATCCATTGAAATCTAGTTTGAATTAAAAATATACTTGGTGTCACAATATTTTGAATAATGCTATTAAATGACCATGATATGCATTATACAAATGGATATGTGGATGTCGTGATGATGAAGCATCGTTTAGCCCAGCCCCGGTAACTGGTATGCGTGGAGGAATCGAGTTTATTTGACGGCCATAATGGAGGAAGAATAAGCTGCAGTAAAAGTCTCGTTCCAGGTTTGTTGCATAGCACAGTATGTACATACAACAATTATTCAACAATCATTTAGAAGGCAGCCGCGAGCGACCCTGAGCAAGGGTGTCGTTGCCGTATTTGGAGTAATTGGCACTGCCACTCTGTATGCTGGCCCTTACTGGGGTATGGTCAATTTTGGCTTCGGAAGCGAATAAGAAGGGGGGGTGAACTTTACTGATAGCACGGTCCAAGCCTGGGAGTCCCTGGGTCATGGCGACCCCACTGTATCAAGGGTCTTCTGGGGCATAAAGCATTAACAAACATTATCTCCTAGGACTTAACTAAGGATATCGTAGTAAAGCAATTGGTTTTTAGTGTGGTCAGCAACCATCCAAGTACAAATACGCCATGCAGTCCTCGTTAGTGTAAGATACGCCGGCGCCACTGAGAGGACGTTCACACTCGTAGAAATGCCATCCATCACAGTCAATTGCGGAGGGATTTCTTCTGGAGCTGACGTCTCGTCCACTGGATAACCAGTATGTATTGGGATGGACGGAGTGGGAGCGCTGTTGGATTTTCACAAGCAATGAGACAATTGGTATACTAGTTACATACTCACTACAGTTGGGCTCAATGTGTAGTATTCACTCCGGTGTGTTTATAATGATCCAATTGAGGTCTTGAGTTGGGCTTGCTGGTATGGTCAAACTCTATATCCTTCACTTATGAACATTGTGGCGGCGAGCGTATCAAATACTTGATATCGGGATGCATTACAGGCGGGCTGAGCCATTTCCACTTCTAGATTATTAGATTACTATGTCTGTGTCTTATACCTATGATACACCTAAATACGTCGGGATGACCGCAGCTAACGGCGACTGATGGGGGTGAAGTAATTGATAACGGTCAAACATGCCATTCTCTGGTCGGTTCTTATTCGGTTCCAACGCCATTGCCTCGAAAATCGCCACTACCGTCTTTAAGTATCTCCTGCTTGGGAATGTGTTTACACATGAGGGAGAGAACAGAATATGCTGGGTTGGGCAGTCACAGGGATAAGCCAACACCCGTTTCTTGAGATGGTAACTACAAGTCTGACGTATCATCGATGTATTTGAAGTGACTACCTTGTTTGTTGATATCCATTTGTGATCGTGTACATTCTTAAAGACTAGAATGTGAGAAGGAAACATGGGGATAGGGTGTGGCGTTGACATGTGACACATTCGCCCTTGAGTTTCTTTTGTTACTTGACGGTAAAGGATAGCAATGGATGAGCAATGGATGCTTTGGGGAGTGGATGGTGTGTTTCAGTGGTACTAATGGGCGTGCAGAATATCCCCAAGCTGTGCGCAATTTCTTCCAACTGGAGATGGCTTGCTCCTATGCATCAACTATCATGGGGAGGGAATAGGATTGGAATTTACATATACAGCACAACCTCCCATCAAATCGGAAGTCGTTTCATCGACACTCCGGTTGTGATATGCTCCTTTAATTGTCGTCCCAGATTTTTGTTCCGCGCTTTTCGCTATGACAATGCTTTTCGTCATATTCCAATTCCCTACTCCGGCACCGGTTTACGGTTATTCCTGGTCCTGGTCCTAACTATTGGATCATACCATTCAGAAATCGTGACGAAACAAGGGTCGTAAAACCACGAGTATAGTATGAAATGACTTCAGTTCGCCCCTCTCCCTTCGGAACTGGGAGATGGGCAGCCAGAGGACAAGAGACTGTTCCGTTGCTGGCGTACGACGTAAGCTGAAGTCGAGGTCACAGAAAAACCGGATTCCGGAGGGTTTGATGAGCTTATCCGATGTACATTGGGGAACAATTCATAGGGAAAGGCTAATAAGATGAGAAGGTGGGCGGTCCACCAGCACTACCCCACGTCTTTGATTAAATTCATGATTAGCAAGATTATTCTGATTTATATAGACAAAGCAGCATGGCGCAGTGGTAGCGCGCGGGGCCCATAACCCCGAGGTCACTCGATCGAAACGAGTTGCTGCTATGTTCCTTTATTTTGTTTCATTTCAGGAAAAGTGTGTATGAACAAGTGCCTGATAAAGGGGGACTGGACGCCTGACGTGCTGCGAGGTTGAGAGAACCCGGCGGTCCACAAGGAAAGATGGAGAAATGGAAGACAACGTGGAAGGAAAGAGCCAGAACGAGAGGATGGTGGGAAATATGCTGCTACATTGCCTACCGGGATTCCTGACATGAATAACTTGCTCGGGTTGAAGTGTTGAGCCGTAGAGTTCGCAAGCTATATTTGTGGGAGATACAAGTTACGACCACGTCCAACAGTCTCGACTACGCCGCGCATGTGGAGTTATTGGGCACAAGACTTGGTCTCTGAGGCTGAATTAATGTCATGTCGGCTAGGCAAGGTCGGAGGGTGAGATATATGTCCTGAGCTAACTATATATCTCGACATCACTCTCTCTTTCCCAGACCTCTCCTTCCACAACTACCATGTCGGTTTCTCTACACCCTACTCCAGCATCCTCCGCACACTCCCCCGCTGCAACAAATCCGCCCTCCCAGCCGATAGAGACGACAGCGAATCAGTCCGACGGCCCTCTCCTTGACAACAGCACCACATACCCTGCACCACCACCACAACGACCCTCCGTTCATACCTCAGGTGCCGCCATATCACATATGTCATCACCTTCTGCCCGAACATCGTTTACACGAGTCGACATTCCAGGCGAAGACGAAACAGCACACCCTCTGGCTATGTCACAAGACCTGCAAAGCACATCCGACGCTTCTCCACCTCCGGAACAATCAGAGTCACAGGACCCGCGAGATGGCCAGCATGAATCCGTTATCACTTCTGCTGCCGCCCCCATTCAGCCTCAGACTTCTGTTCCCATGGTTTCGACTACTGCTGCTATTGGAGTGGATGAATCGTCCTCGCAGAAGGTCCTGTTACAACAGGAGGGGCCAGTCCCACAAATACCGCAAGCCTTCTTGACGTTTCTGCTGGTTTCTGGGAAGAGGAGGACGATGTGTTTTGAGCCGGAGACAACCATTGGGCGTGTCAAAGAGCTCATATGGAACGCATGGCCCGACGGTAAGTCTCATCTTCTTGCCCTTGTTATGGAATTTCACACTTGGGTTCAGATTGGCAAGACGAACGCCCACCGGCACCCTCGTATCTGCGCGTGCTGTACCTAGGGAAAATGTTGCAAGATGACGAGACTTTGACCAGTACGCCTTCCTTACTCTGCCCTCCTTCACGGAACTGAGTATATGGGCGGCAGAACTCAAAATTCCGCCGTCATTGCCCAATGCACCACAACCCACGATTGTTCACCTATCCATTCGGCCACACAATCCCTCAGGAGAGGACGGTACCATCAAGAAGAAGTGGAAGGGCAGCCAGGGTGCGCTATTTTCTACGCCTTCTCGAGTTCCATGGGTTACATACGTCCTATTTTCTAGTTCTCAATGGGTCCGATGATGCTAACGCAGGAGCTGGCTGTTGTGGCTGCATCATTTGTTGAACAGATTATCATGATTATCTTACTTTCCTTGTTCCCTGGTGTCTGAAATGTGTGCGCCTTTTTGAACCTATTTTTGTGATATTTGCGCTGACCATGGGAATAGGTTCACATGCATATGTGTGCCTTCACCCTCGTTTGCAACGCTCATTCGTGTTAATATCATTAGCCTCAGAGCATCTCAACGCCTATACAAGCCACTCCCGGACTATCCCGTCAACTCACACTTACCCCAATACCCAACAAGCGCTCTGCTCAGTAACTCACACGTTTCCTTTCCTGTCACACAAGTCTATGGCTCAATTCCGTTCCGTCGGATCTCAGCTCCATGCACCCACATCCCCCTTACCTTCCTTCGCACTTCTTACACTTTCCTAACCTTGGGATTCGGCATTTCCTTGACGCGATTAGTCTCGCACCATCGTCGACATGCCCCTCCCCCCTAATGCCTCACCCCAATTGACCCTGATCTGCCCTGTTTCCTAGACTGCCACTATTACGCTTTCACGGCATATACTCTGTGTCCTGATCGGCTCGAGCGAGGAAGGCGCGTAAAGTGACATTCACGTTTTGTGAATGCATTCGCCACAATCACATTCTAACCTCGTGCCGCGCTACCGAGATCAACTCCGCCATACTCGTGCTTTCCTTGTGTTCCTACTCCCACCACCACTACCTCCTCGGTCCGGGTCTCGGCACCATATCTATGGCTGCGCCCCATCATTACCGTTCACCCTTGATGAATTGACGTGCAGGAAATAGGTCATGGTTGGCTACAGTATCCCTTGACTAATCCTACCGTTGTCCGTGCTTCTTGTGGTCTAGTGGCCTGTTTTCGATGGACCTCCTGGGCGTTGCGCGGTGCTATCCTACAATGGCGTTCCTGGTTAATGGAGATGACATAGGGTGCGGGCCAAGACCCGGATGGCAGAGTCCTTGGCGGGCTGACTGGTGATTGTGGCGTACAAACGTTGAACGTTGAGCCTGGAACATTCCTTCTCCGGGTACGTGGCTTCTTGCCATGAATTCGTACTAGTGGTTAGATGTTCGGTCCGAGCGATGCGGGATGCGCATCTACGAGGCTTTAAATAGACGCTCGCTCAGATGCCTCTGTTCTGGAAAGAAGGTGGAAGGTGCGGCTTAGTCTAATTCACTTGAACCTGTGTCGTAATCGACTCGACTGCAACATTATTGCTTTTGGTTTTCGCTGCTTCGATTATCAAAGCCGTTCCCTCTCTTTTGCTTCTTTGCCGCCATTCCTCGAGTTATTGATCCTTGGTCTCTTCCTCTCATTTTTTTCTTTTCTGTGGCTATCCACACCCGACAATGGTGCCCAACACTTTGTCATCCAGATGCTTTAGGCATACGGCGCTTTCTTTCTTGGTCTTAAGGTTGTCTTTATGATGGTTTATGATTCTCACTTCTTATTCCATACCCTCTTTGACTTTTCTTCCTCTGGTCTCCGTTTTCAAAAAAGTTGATACACGGATTAGTTTGCATTATCCAGGTTATGTATTGTTATTTAGTAATTCATTGTTCTTATCTGTCCCGCCCAGCGGTTGCTAGCGGAGGACAACATTCATTCGGTTGTGTGCTCGATTGAGTGGCTTTGGTTTGAAGATTGACTCGGACAGATACACAGCTTTCAGATGGAAGATATTGCATCAAAGTGTAGAAGTCTTGGAACTAGAGCATATATGTAGAGTGTATTCATGCTTGGTGTGGAGCAACTTAGTTTTAATTCAGCCTTTGCTGAGAATTTACTGGAAGCGGGGTCGTGAATACGCTCTTGCCTGGAATGGGGTACAGAAATTAGAGCCCTCTGTTATTATTGACTCTTAGCGTGATGTAACTTTGGAGACTTGAAGGGTGGAAGAATACTGAGTGGGAGCAAGCGCTATTAATTCGAGCGAAGGAGCGGACGAACTGGGCGACGTCGGTATTGTCCTCCCACGCAGGGTTGAAGGATCTTCCTGTGGCAAGGTCCATCGGCATTTCGAGGCTGAATGCATTTAGGATGAGATGGCGAGAACCCATGTGGCGGAACCTTAACGTAACACCTTGGTCGTATCCTATATAGCGTAATGTGAACGCTGTCAATTAATCAATAAACATCCAGGATACAAGGGCTCAACCTGATGGTTCTGACCACTGACGATTGGAACGGAAAGGTCGCAATTGAAAGGATCCTGAATGTCCGGATGCAGTCTTCCTGCCCTCCCTTGACAAACATTCTGGAAATGCCCATTCTTCTGGGTTACTGTAGTGTGTGGGACCACCCCTTCTCAATTACCACACAGCTCAAGTACTCTACCCAAGTAAAGAGTTGAATGTGGGTCAAGTGTTATCCACCGAGCTATGTCAAGTTTGGCATGGTAGGATCTGTGCCCCATGTTAGCCGTTTTCGGTGTTGTAAGTAGGGACTGCGATCATGGACGAGCCCACAAGGTGAAAAATGCGTTCTCCACATGCCAACATGTGCCGTAAGTCATTGAGCCATTCACGTTCATTGGCTATTACAAAGGCGCCTGACTTGAGTACGTGGCAGAGCATTTGTGGAGGAGGTTGAAGGCGACTTCGAGAGTGTTGAGGAGGAGAGGACTGCTTGCAATGCTGATGTGTTTGATTGTCAAAGACCACCATTGAAGCGTCCACCTGTGCATAGAATGTTCCCTGAGCTCCGTGTTTTTCCTTCCGTCTCTGCTCGCACACCCCAACTTCGGGAGGCTTTCAGCAGGGGAAGTTGTCTCAATGCGGACTCGCGCAGCTTGGGCAGGGAACGCTATGTTCACTGACATTGGAGACACCCTTGCGAGACTAGATATACAATCTTGAGGAATCAGTCCATGAGTGATACTTGTATATTATTTTTCAAAGTTGGGTATATGAATACCCTATCTCTGAATGTGATTGCATAGATGACTTGGATGGGTCATAACAGAGTGATGTTAAAGTTGCTTAGGAGTACATGCCTAAGGAAATAGGTATTTATATACTTGAAAGGCATGTACTAAATCTCATCCCCCGAGAACCTACCAGTAGTAGGCTTCCAAGAGCTACAGTGCACCACAAAAAACAAAGCAGAACAAAACAGAACAAACCAAAATAAAAAGGAGTCACAAACTGAAAAGTTTGTTATGAAGACCTTGCTTCGTCCTAAGATGTCTTCTGAGAAGAAGCCGTTCTTACACAACATTGAAACCATCCCACAGGAAATCTTGACGGAAATTCTGGAACACCTCGATTGGCAAGATATACTACGAGCTCGCCTGGTAAGTCGGCCATTCAATGTGACTACTCAGCTCTATTCACCACCTGCACCTAGGCGTGCAAACGTCTTCATCATGCCTCCGCTGCTAAATCTATCTGGACAGGTCTCATCGCAACCCATCAATACAGGGTATCGCCGTCATTCACCTTCCTAGACAAACCGACAAAGCTCCACACGAGCAAAGAACTCGAGCAACTGTTCTTGCGTTGGAAAAGAGTTGAACTCTCGTGGTTGCGAAGCACCCCCGAGTTGATGACGTCGTTGCTTTATACCCCTCGAAGGTCTTCTCCACGCGACATTCATCTCCTTAGAGGTGGACGGTGGCTGCTTTGCTCCGATTGCGAGGGAGATGTTTGGTACTACGATCTCAACATAAGGCGTCCCGACTATTTTGTCCTTTGTCCGACTCCCTTACCTGGTAACTTCATACGCTGGAATGCTATGGCTGTTGATGAAGATTGGGAATCTCCTATCCTATCGTTCCACCTCGCCACCTGCTGCGGCCCCTATTTCAGGGATTACTCATGGCTGGATGTTTGGCATGGTAGGCTCGTTTTGGATGATCGAAATCAACCTGTTGGCCTCCGGGCTAAGCGTTTGGCTCGCCTCCCCTTGTCCCCTGACCTCGGAAGGCCTCACTCTCTCTCGCTTTTTGGCGATCATGTCGCTTATATAGAGCGGGTTAAACACGAAATTGTCATCATAAACTGGAAAGATCATGGGAAGGAGATCCAGCACACAAGAAAGATTCTGTTCCCTGATACATATCTACACGACGTGAGTCCTATGAGTATCTCACACATGGATTGCCGACAATGATATTTTCAGGCCACTCTTCGATTACTTCCTCAGGATCTTCTAATGTCCAAGGGCCGTCGTGATATTTCTATCTTCGACTATTCACAAATCCCGGAGGGCGCATCCAAACCAGACTCCAGCATTCAAGTGGCTCACCTCCCCGATCGTCAGCGCTCCTGTGACCTTATCGCTTCCTCTAACCACTCACGGCTCGTTTACTGCAATGATCGTGGAGTCTATGAATACAATCCCAGACCTGCAGCCGCTTTAGGAGAGTCCAAATTGGAACCCTCATTGTTATTCAAGTGGCCCCGGTCGTTTCGTCCCAGTTCCTTCCGTAGCGCCCATTTCTCCCATAATCATGGTGTATTGGAGGATTCCGACAACTTCTTCTTTGTTCGTTATTCTTCGCCAGATGAACATGACGGATTGCCAACAGGCATCTCACAGAGAAATTATCGCGCTTTAGGACGGTCTTTATCCATTCAGATGAGTCCGTACTCGGGAAAGATAGTGTGCATGGATGTGGCTTGTCACCTGTGGCTGTCAGATGTTCTGGAAAAAGTAGAAGAAGATTGGTAGTTTATATCCCATGTTCTATCAAACAAGAAGATCTTTACAATGTCCATACCAATTGTTCAGATGGCCTTCACACCCATGAACTCCCTTAGCAGCTTCTTCACGCTCGTACTTAAGCTAGGTGTGATCCTGCATAGGAATTGTAGCACTGGAGTACTCCAGAGCGTCGACATGCCAGAGCGTGCACCAACCAGCCCATCATCCAATAATCTACGTGCAGAGTACATATACACATGCACCTATCCACATACCAATTTACATGCTCCTGTACGTCCTCACGCGTACGTGTCCCCCTCTCAAGCCAATCCAACGCCGCTCTCGCATTATGCACGACCTCTTTGTCATCTTCCCATCGCAGTCCCATGCTGGTGCGCAGCGGAATGTGGCTGATATATCCCAGACGGTGCATGATGTCCATGATGAAACAATGATGAGGATAATGTGAACTCGACGAGCTCCCTGCCCAACGTCCAACTCCGAGCCCATGCGCATGCGAATGAGAATGCACACTTCCACCTGCACCTATACCCGCAGCCCGATCCCCAATTCCTTCCTCCAGGGCTCAAACCTCTTCCACTAGATGACATACACCCGCTGGTGATCCAATACTAACTGGGGAACAGACGTTTGCTGGAGACATACCAGTCCATTCACATAGGTGGCGCAGGGTCGAGATTTATCCCTGCTTTGGTGATTGAACGTCGTTGACACCTTTCGGGTTGTGTGCAAGTTGGCGGATGCATGATGTTACAGGCTTCCTAACGATTGATTTGCCCCTCAGCGAGGCGAGTGCGAAGATTGGCGAGGAGATTGGGATGGGAGACGATTTGGTTCTGTTGGGACTCATTGCCATTGATTAAATTCGCGAGTAGGTACGTAGCCTAAAGTCGAGACAAGTCACTACGAGTTGCACATAGGGAGGCTGAGCTTGGCTTACCTGAAGTACGACGACATCATCAGACGATGATGTCAGGGCAACTGTGATGGGATTCAGGAGAATCTTGACGTGGATATTTTTGAATATCATTTCGATCCCTTCTGGCGATTCTGCTACGTTTCGTAGCGTATTGAATGTCTGCTCCTGTATTTCAGCAGCACCTTTCTTGAGACATCTGGAAACCAATATAAGTATAAGCCGACCAACTGGAAAACGAACGTACTCGACTACTCGATCCCATCTCAATCAGCGCACCACGCTTCGTTTGGTCTCTGTTGTCGACTTTCTCACTAGGTTCTTTACTGCCCACAAGGCATTCAACTTGAGGGCTGGATCACCAGACTGCAGTAGCTCAATGAGTCGATCCATAAGACCCTGTTCGAGATATATCTAAATGCCAGTCAACGTGGAGATACAAAAAAGAAAAAGCGCGAGGTGCGGAGACGGTACAGGTCGCATGGGCGAGAGATCAATGACGATGTTGCACACAGCTGACAGAGCAGCGTTCGAATGTGTCGCATTCGCGTCTTCCTCCTGTTTCATGAATAACGAGAATATAGTCATCGCTAGAACCACTGTCGAGGATATTCGTTCTGAGAACAGTCACTGCTCTCGAACATATTGACCAGCAGCGTAGCGTACACCGGTGTATTTCGTTGTCAAACAAGGCCATAGCAGCAATAGCAACCAATGCGGACTAGATGTTTGCTTGGGTATTGTCCCCCCGGCTAAGCGTATGATAGCTTACTTCGCGTAGCAGGGATATACTTTCTGCCTCGTCCCATGGAAAGGTAAAGTAAGGCCGCAAAATGTTATCGGAAGCTCCAGATATGTCATCCTCGACTTGCCAGAACTTCCCAGAGGTCTTCTTGTGGCTCTACGAGGAAGGGACCCCACCCGGGAGGGGGAATCCTTCCACGATATGGCTTTTCCAGTAAAGCATACGCAGTGTCGCTCAGCCACTCAGTGCTTTCCGTTCAACCCCACTAGAGAGCCACAGGCTCCATGTTGCAGGGAGGTGGTACACCGTGGCAGGCCGTGGTGTTAGACGCTCGTTGTTGTCCGGGGCTGGTAGATCTGGTGGAGTTGGAGTTTACTGCTTGGACCCGTCAGTAACCTGGCTACTGCCAATCTTGGCCACATAGCCACTGGTAGCGATGCTAGGAGACTTTTGGCTTATCGCCGACTCTTAGAGGTTGAGGCGACACTGGGGATTTGTCGGTGGGAAGAATATTCGTTGCGGCCTTGTCAAGTGGGTTAAATATGGGAAGGTTTTGAGATTTCTTATCATCCAATGGTTATCATTAAACTATCGTCGGGTAAGAAGGAGCAAGTACACAACCCACCAACTCAAGATCATCAATCCATCTGCTCAACTGGTCCAGGAGCAGGTGACGTCACGACTCAAAAACCCAAATCTCTTGATTGATTCATTGGTTCTACACGAACATCTATGCAAAGGATGGTGGAGGTACTCTAAAATAGCATTTTCGACAGACAACAAGGTATCTAAGAAGAATACAAGAACACTATGCAAAGAGAAAAGACAGTTCTTACAGTGAAGAAGACCATCATCGCATATTCACCATGTATGCATAATGTATATACGCGTGCATTCGAAAATTCAACGCCCCCATCATGGGGCACACTGCGTAGCCCTTGCCCGCCGCCCAAGCCAAGAAACTTGCCAAAATAGACACCATAGCCAGAAAGAGTTATACCATGACATCATGAGCTTTGCGGCTTAGAAGGGACGAATATCCACTGCAAGCTCATCAACACTCTAAATCCAACAGCGATACCCAGTGCGCCAGGGGAGCCAATTTTGCCAAGGATGGCACGGCCAGCAAAGGCTCCCAGGAAGAGGGCAACGGCAGCGATGAGACGATGGTCGCGCGACAAGACCCGTTTGTTCAGACGGAAGAGACCCGGGTCGGTCATGAGTTCGACCCAGACGGTTGTCAACACGACTGGAGAGAAATGATTAGTGGATGTTTGTCAGACACTAGCTCCAGGTCTGAGACAGCTTGCATGTATACACCAAAATGAAGGAACGTGGGAGAACTGCGCTCTGGGACCCAGAGACCAAGGAAAAAAAAAAAAGGGAAACGGAGATACGCACTGGTCGTTCCGAACTGGGTATTCAACCTCTTCCCAAGGATACCCTGCACACCCAAACTGGCACTCATAAACGCCAACGCAACAAACGTCAACGCATTCGTCCAAGCAGGATCATCTCTTGCATTCGAGACACTCGGTTGACCCGACTTCCACAAGGCAATAGCGGCAGCCATAGTAAAGAGAGCTTGAACAAAGGTACCAGAGATGAGCCAGATACGTTTGTGTGGGCCGATTCTGTCGCCTAGACGGCCGAAGAAGGAACCGAGTTGGAATGAGAGAAGGGAGCAGAGAGCTTGTTGGTCGGCTTTGTGAAAGGTGAGGTCTCGGAATCCGGGAGGACCTTCAAAAAGGCGGGCGAGAGCGAGAGCGAGCTACACGCGCGTGTGTGTGTGTGTGCATGGGGGGCGTATCATTGGAGGAAAAGCGAAGGGGTGAGATGATGATATCAGTCGGTTAGGGTGATGTAAGACACGGAGCAAAAAAAAACGTACCTGAGCAAAGTTACCGGTTTGGAAACCGCACCATACGAAGATGGCGGAGAATGAGAGGGCATCGCTGGATTGGAGGTCAGTAACGGATGGACAAAGTGAACGGGGGGGAAGGCGTACATGTATCCGGTCATGAAACAGTAAGCAGCAAGGGGGGCCGTTGTGTGCTTCGGATCAACGTCCTGCAGCAGGTACTGCCAGAACGAAACAGTCTTGTTTTGACCGCTTTCTACATCCTTTTCTGTGATCTGGGAGTACCTGCTGCGGCTGCCGAGGGCCGTCTCGTGCGAGGGCGACTTGGACGCCTGTTTGGCCATCTGCTCGGACACGACGTATAGGGGGGCCATGGAGCAAGGGAGAAGGAGAAAGCGGGAGGAGACGGTGAAGAGAAGAGAAGGTGAGGAAAAGAGCGTGGATTAAAAGTAGAGAGAGTAGCGAATGACTTGGGTAACTGTAAATCAGCAGGTCTTGGCACCACCACCCACACGTCGGGTTCTTGGAGTTAAGCGGAAGCCCGGTTCGGAAACTCGGAGCTTATGCACACCAATAGCCTGATTTTCCCAGAGACAACAATTTCTGGGCCTCTAACAGTTGTGTCTGGGGGCACCTGGTGTAGAGTGAAGCCTATGAAGAGAGAGGGGGCTCGAGTTGGGGGATTAAATGACTAAATAGTGTTGGGATGACGAAACAGCGAGAATGTGCGCTAGAAGTGGCCTAATGTGACGTTGTTAACAGTAGCACTGCACTAAACATTCCCATTTGACATTTGTCAGCCCTGGGTGTCTCATTCCAGTCATCATGCCTACACGCTATACTTAACACATGTTGCTTGTTGGTCGTCTGCATCTCCTCCTGAAACATCTCGACCGTTGCACCGTTGGTCATATCTGCTCGCCGTACCCATCCGACTCTGTTATCTATCTCGAAAATCAAACAATCGAGCACTAATGTCGTCTCCGCTCAAACTACGCCCGAGATGAATTCGATCCGAGGTCTCAACCCTGTACAGCAACTCCCGAGCAACTGCCAAGCACACCGCTTGACACGAACACAAGCAAACGACAAAAATACGTCTTGCGACTCGGATTTACGTGACCGTCTTGGTCTTGGCGTCTACTTTACCCCTTTCTAGGACAGCGGGTTTCATAGCGTCTAGTGCACATTCTGACATTAGCACCAAAGCCCATACATGACGGATCAGACTTCTTTTGACACCTGTCCATAAAAGCACCACCATACATGCCCGCATGGACGGCTGCACCGAAGAGTTAATCGCCACAGTTCCCGCCGAGCCTACTTGACGCTTCGAACGCTCTTTCCTTTAAGTCATTTCCGCAATTCAGGGGCGCCTTTTACCGCAGTCAAGCTCGCATCTCCACGTCTAACGCTAAGAAGGAGCGAAACGTTTAATCATTGACAACCTGACAGGTTCTATATAAGAGCAATGCTTGGGATCCTTGGCAATGTCGTCTTTTGAAGCTTGAAGCGGTGGCTGGCGTTAATAGGCTTTTGAGATATGACCGGCGGAACGTGCGTTCAGACATTGTGTTATCATTGTGTTGTTGAGGGCTGTAATATACTGCTCTCAAGGGACGACAATCTCGACATCGACACTAGTGCGTTTTTATATTTATCCTCATAACTTCCTGACATCAAGTATTCGTCCGCCCGAACATTCCAAACTCCACAAGTCGGGAAAAAAAGTGAACAAGACCAAATGCCAAGTCTCTCAGCATGCTTCATGAGCGGGCTTTAAAGAAAGGCGACTGGGGCGAAGGGAAAAATTCACGTTGCATTCCCATCCAGAGATCTCGTAGTCATTTCCCTGCTGGCCCAACACCCAAGGTCCGTCCATCTTATCTAAGAGGAACTTGGTTTGTCATTATCGCGCCATTAGTCGGAATGGAGATATGCAGGTAGTAGCATAAACGAACGAAATCAGCTACAATGTGCAAAAGAGAACTCGGAGAGAGTCGAAATGGGAGATATCCCTATGAGAGCTACTTGGGCGACGTCCGTTATAGTGCACGTTTTGTCGGTGCATACGGGCGTTGGTGTCACCGGGCAAGGCATATTTTTGCCCAGTCGAGGAATGCAGCTTCCGTACACTATTGGGCTTCCGTCGCCCCAGAATCTTAATGGCATGATCTTCTACCCTTGACCTAAAATATCCTCCGGTTTGATACCTCGCCGCTCCGATAGTATGAGATCCGTCGACGGACTGTGTGGTTCATATCGCCTGAGCAGCTGTTCTCAGTGCTCCACAGTGAAGTTAAGATCAGTAGACCAAGTTAACGGTCGCAGCTCACGCTTTCTTTTTGTGACTTGTCCTGATCTTTTGTGATACTTTTGTCATCCTTTCAGGTGAGAATAGGACGGGGAACATTCAGTGTTCACATCTGACATTGTAGTAGTTTTTAGCAAGAGGGAGGGTTTTCGAGAGTGGATATGCGCTGGTAGCGCTGAGGGTTGGTAGACTGGGTGGGGTCTTGGGAAGAATCTGTTCTTGTCGAGAACCGTTGTTCGTACCGCGTGGCCTCGAAAAGTCAGCGCTGTACTTCATTATGAGTGGAACGAGGTGCTGAATGAAGAGTAAAGGTATCCCGGAAGGCAAGGAGCTTGACCATAATGACGGCCATACGCTTAACTTGTCCAACTTACACCCAGACTCCATCCTGCTCATTAGGTGCTTACCTACAATGAAGCTCTCTCCCGCGAACTACAGCCTGGCACCGCGCTGTAAATAAGCGTCTCTTCAAGTGGTGCGACAATGATCTTGAGTTTTGCACGAGTCGATGTGACGTTCGTGAGTTCTGGCATAGTCCTGTGATGGTGCGGGACGGAAAACAAGATGGATTGGGAACACTAGCGCTATCATATCTTTTTCGATTCCTCCAGAGCTTCGAGCCGTGCAACCTGACGGTCCCTCACCGCCTCCTGCCACCGTTGCAGTTTCGCAACCTCATGCACCTGGAACCCATAAATCTTCGGCCGATATCGCTCAGCCTTCAACGCAACATTCGCAGTACTCATCTGCTCTACACCACCCTCTGCTGGCTCAGGTTCCTCCCTCACCCTGTTCCTCCTAATTCGCCCACCATCGCCCGCCGCACCAACACCTCCCACACCACCGATACCACCTCCAACCCCACCAGCTACCGCACTTCCACAGAGTGTGTTCGGCGGCCCACCAAAATCAGCGGGACCACTCTTTGGTGGGATCAAGTTGGGGTAGACCAAGAACAACAGGTGAGGAAAGGTTGTGCCGAAATATGCTCCATCGATTGATCCATGTCGTGAGGATTTGGGCGAGTAAAGGTCTTCACACCGACCACAGTATAGTTTCACCGACTTTTCATATGGGATGTCGGTTAGTCCGACTGGGAGGAGGGCTTGCGAGTTGCATAGTACGCGTGGGCACCGGCCGAAATCTGCTCTTTTATATTTCTCGATCTGAGCGGGTATGATATTGAGAATGAATATATGCGGATTGGGGTATGAATACCATTTTCGCGAGACCGCGGGCAGTGACGATCCATCTTGCGTGAATGAGTCCGTACAGCAGACGTGCCTGCACATCCAACGATCCTCGCAAACTGTCTTGTATGTCATCATCTGCACCAGAATCAATGATCACACCTTTATACGGTTCAATGTATGCACGGACCAAGATTATCAGTGATCAAATCCAGTGCCTGCGAGTAGTTCGCCACCTCGTTGTTCAGACCCGTGAGATTGAACCGATCGAGGATAAAGTCTTCATCGACCTCACAAAAGTATTCGTTGCCCTTTGACGAAAGGAACCACGAGATCCACTGCGCATGATGTCAGCTGCGCTGGGATATAGAACTAGACTTGGTCATACGGAGCTGAATGTAAGGGTGTGTTAGTGTGGACCGAAGGCAATGGAGAATGGGGTTGTACGAACCTGGAGTAGTCGGAGTCAGAGCCAGTCGAGATTTCCTCCACTAGAACAAATTGAGTTAACGGGAGCCACTAAATCAACACTAGACCCACTGTTCATGAACGAAAGGGCAAAGTCCAAGGACGACACTTGTGGATGCGTTTTAGAGTGTTGGGAAGGTGCCCCATATTATGTAATCAAATTATGTATCTGGTCGCACTGCCTACTTCGGCGCTTTGAAATTTGTGGTTGGGCATCGTGATTCTCGCTGCAAATTGCACACGAAGTGTCAGGCCTCAAATACATCAGGAGATCTATATAACATGATGTCTGCCACCACCGTGCTTGTCTTAGGGTAACCAAGAACACCGCTATCTCAGTGATAGTGGAACCTATCTAATTGGCACTGTGTTTGTAGTTTTGTCCACCCCAAACTTCTTCAAGTGTACGAGTTTCGCGGCGGTAACATTAAGCCTTGAAGACGCCCCCATATGAACACGAACATTAAGCAGCACGCAGCTGCAAAGCATACCGGATATGCTGGCACGACAATCCATAAATAAGTTGTGTGAGATGGCTCAGGCTTGACATCGTCGTCAAAGTTAGGGGCTTCAAGTTTACGGAAGGTAAGTGAACCCCCTCATACTGTGTCACGGGAAGAGAGCTTTCCCCCGTTCTCATCATTGTCGGAAGGTCTATGCCTGAACCCTGCAAGAGGACTGACTGTGCTGGTGGTTCAGTAAGCTGTGCGCCCATTATCGACCATGTGCGCACACAAAACGTACAAAGACAGCATTTCGTGATGCTCAGAGCAATCGTGACATAAGAACGATTAGCAAAGACCACCGCAAGCTTAGAATTGATGTATCATCAAGTTATCGCGGTGTCATAGCTTCAGATGCGACTCTGAGATATCATGAGAACGTTGTTCAAACCCTTGTCAAATTGGAGAGGGTTGGGCTCGAGGCTCGAAGACCTACCTCGAATGGGAAGCTGCAATAAAGTTGGAGTTGGCCCTGAAACGCACACCCAAGTATATGCGATTCTGAAAATGGACATTTTTGAGAATCAGGCGGAGTTCCTGGATTTGCAAATACTCCGTGTCTCACTCTCTTCCACTACTGTACTTATCCAAAGGAAGAAAATTGCAAAATACCTGGACGTATGTTTTGCGTGATCGTCCACTTCCATTCCTCGAGTGGCATCATTTTTAGTTTACAAGCGAGACGCATTGATAAAAATCTTTTAGTCTAGGACTCAATAACCAGCGGTCATCTGCCATTCACGAAAAGGGAAGGTAATCCATCGTCGAGACTCCATCTAAAATCAGAAGAGTATCATTACACCCGATACAGCAACACACCGCCCTTCCACTAAGAGCCTCGTACATCGCGTAAGGGGCAAGTAGAACATCCAATACAAAATCGAACAAAGAAGATTGTCTCAGGGCCAACAGAAAGGATTGTGAATTTAAATTTTCTTTTCACTCTAAGCATGCCCACCAAAGCTCCTCTCCTCCAATTCGAGTTCCTGGTGCTCCTGCGTCAATTCGCAAGGTGTACACCAGAAAGCGGCACAGCAATCACTGCATCCTCCACCCTTGATATTATACCTCTGACGGACATTGCCGCGTTGCATGAACTATCAGATTTTTTCATGACGTTAGTGCCACATGCCAACGGAAATCATCATAGATGAAGGAGATCAAGCCTACCTGAAGAATCCAGCCGCCACCAAAGCATCCAGTGATAAGCCCATGGAGCCAACAGTCGCCTGAGCAAGCGCCTCCACCATGTTCGGGGTCAGGGAAGCCTTTAGCGTGCAAGTGCTCATAGCGTCGTTTGTTTTGAGCGTAGACGATGCAAGGGCAGCACCATGAGAGAACGCCTGTAGATTTTGTGACGTTAGTATCATGCTATGGAGACAAGGTGGAGGAGGAACATACAGGTTCCGGGCTCATTGCAGCAGTCGCAGAGCCCGTTACTCCAGTCTCTGCCGTCCGGGCCCATAGGCATGTTCTTCGCGTTACGGTTACCCCCTCCGCCGATGGTCATACCGGGAACGGCTTGAGGTTGTTGATTATAGGGTTTCTCATTGTACTACAGTCAATCGAGCCATAAGTATCAACAAATAGAAAAGGACGATAGGGAGAGAGAGACGTACATGAGCCATGTTGATTAGAGGTGTGGCAGTGAAGGCAGAGAGGCGGGAAAGGGTGTTGGGGGAACAAGTACTGTAATTCGTTCTTATATTAGGATAAAACAATCAGGTTCGGACGAGTGCCAGGCAAATAAAAGAAAAGAATTGAGTGGTGTGAACGAATGGAATAGGGATAGGTGGAGTCAAAATGAAGGGTCGGGGAGAACAAGGCAGGGTGGAGCAACGCGATGCTGTGCATCTCAGCCGCTCATTGTCAAATTTAAAGGCCAGAACCTTGGTGTCTGGGAATTAGAGGTTGGCTGATGTCTACGACATATGGAAGTGAAACGAGTGATATTTTGAAGTTACATCTTGTGTGAGATCTGAGAGAATGATATACGTGTCGTGGTGCGACTCCATCCAGTACGTGAAGGTCCGTGGTCAGCGCGACGTGTGACAGGGCATATCCACTCAGGTTATACCAAGGGCTGAGGATGGGCCCATGTGGCAGTGCCAGTACACGTCTAATGGCTGTGTTGTTTGATAAATCACGTACTTAAAAGGCAGAGGCGGCGCAGGCGGGTGCTTCAGAAGTGATTATAATCTTACATCTATCGTTTGGGAAATCAAACATGTTGTCAACGTTGAAAATATATATCTATATCAGTCAGGGTCTTAGGAGAAATTGGTGATCTCCGTGGCAACCTTAGCGACTAGAATCAGGTATACGCCCCCCAAGAGTGGGAGTGTTCATAGCTGAGCCAAGGCGTGAATAATTATGTGGAAAAGCTTGACACTCGATCTGTCTATGACATGCATGTCACCTTTGTTGCTAAAATGTCCTCCCTCGTCCGAACTCAGCGCTCATGCAGTGCATTCTCCACATTCGTATGGACAGCGTTGATGATCTCAAAATCACGCTCAGCGAATGAGCGAGCACACTGGACAGGTACGGCGTGGACCAATGAGGGTATCATTCGGACCTGGAGGGGTAGATGAGGTATCAACTAATGCTAATCAGTACCGGCCATTGACCAAAGGCACTTCATCTCGGATTTTCGGAACAGGATATGGAGGTGAGGGTGATGACAAACTAGGAGGTTGCAATGTCTAGTGAACAGGACGAAGTATGCAGAGGCCCTATCGTCCTTCCGGTCTTGGTTCTGTACCGATGCAAGAACAGAAACACGTTCCATCAGTCAATCTGAACCGAAAGAAAACAGAAGAAACAACACTCACGACTCCACTGCACGTTCAGAATCAGGTTGTCGTAACCCCTTCCATGAACCTTCTCCATCGCCCTCTGAGCCACGGCCCGATCCTCAAAGCTTACAAACGCAAAGCCCTTCCCAACACCCGTCTCACGATCCCTGCCCACATACACGCGCGCAACGCGTCCGAAAACACCGAATAAGTCCCGCAAGTCGTTTTCGCCGGTTTCTTCTGAGATGTTTGTGACACGGAGTGTGGGGAGGTCCTCGCGCGATCCGGTTCCGCGCATGGATTCGCCGGCGCCACGGGCGCCCGCACGCATGGATGGGGGAACATATTTGCCACCTGTTGTTGTAGGGGCCGGTGCTGGATCAGGGCCAGCGCCGAGATCGTCGTCTGGCGTGCCCAAGCCGGTATCTTTTATCAACGGGAGGTATCAGGACACTGGAACACATAGAAGTATGTAAAGGGGGGCTACGTACCGGCATTCTCCAGGCCAGCGAGTGTGTCCTTGTACGGACATTTGGCGGTAAAGTGATCACCCTTGCAGAGACGACACACAACCTTGCCTCCACCCGCCTTCTTGACCTTGGCAGCCTCCTCTTGTTGATGTTCTTGCTCTGATTGCTGCACGTCACCGTCAGAGAACTCATAATCAGATGATCAGAGCAGACGATCACGCACCCTGTTCCCCGCACTTAATTTGAGTGTGACATTTTCACCGACTGTGGTGGTAGCTCGGTCTGGCCCAGGTTTGTTACCCCGTTCTTTGCCAAACTTTGCCCATTTTTGCCGTTCTGCGACTGCATGCTCGACGACAGACTTTTGAAGTGTGCGTTTAATGCGGCGCGTGATCTAGGGTGGGTGGGGTAAAATTTTCGATTTGAGCAGGTGAGGGTTAGCATCGAGCCGAGGTGAAGTGAATTGCAGATGACGCACTTTTACTCGTTTTCCGTCTTCATTCTCTGTGTATACTATTGTGGTACGGATTCCGTTTTCGTCGATGTAGTCCTCGTTTTGCGGGACGTCTTTTTCGCCTAGAGTAATAAACAGGGAAGTATGAATTGGAGATAGAGATAGGAGCAAGATCAACGGAGGTACGTACCGAGGTCGTCAACCTCGTCTGCCCAGGATGTCTTTTGGAGTTTTCTGGAGGACTAGGGTTGAGCTATGGAGGCGATGTACTGCAGCAGAAGACATACGATGAGGCCATGGTGGTGGCTGAATGCAAAAGTACAATCACAGATGTTTGGCCTTGCTTGGCTATAGCCTGGGTTGGGTTATCTGCATCGTTCCTTTGATTCCACATATATTACAGGGATTCCCAGCGGGCGGAAAACGAGGCCAGATGCGCCCGGAAACCTTATCGGACTTTCTGATACACTAGACCTTGAAGTTCGATACACTGCGCCCGATACAAGCTCCTGCTATTCTTGTTTACCCTGGTTTGGTGCTCTGATGACATTAATTACGAATATTCAAATATGCAATCCCTCTGCTGCATCCCCACCTCCCGACAGTGCGTGAATCACCGTGTCCAAAGGGTGACTTAATTTCTGATCGTTTTCTCACATTTCACTAGGCAACATCTGTGCATCAGACATGGGCAACGATGACTCATTTACATTACCCCTCAATGTAAACCCCCAGGTTACCCCAGACGCACCTGATCATTCCCAGCCGACGATCGGGCTCATTGGTATGGGCGCTATGGGTCGCATGTATGCGAAACTCCTGAGCGAGGCTGGATGGAAGAAGTTCGTTGTCATCATGTTGGGTGTGCCTCGATCAGTTGTTGACTCCCTCTCTGGGTGCCAGGATTTATGTCTGTGATGTGCCCGAGAAGTACGAAAAGCTCAAAGTGGACTACGCCGGTAAACTTTTTTTTTTTTGGCTTTGTTCCTTGAGCTATCTCTGATGTTGCGTTGTCAGATACACCAGGCGTTTACCCCCAGAGGGATGGATATGCTGTATCGAGGTCGTCCGACTACATCATATATTCCGTGGAGGCAGAATTCATCGATCGCGTTGTTGCGCAATATGGTCCCTGTAGGTTGTCCTTGTGCTACAACAGCATATCTCGATAAACTGATTAAATTAAACAGCTACCAAAGTGAATGCGATTGTTGCTGGCCAGACGTCCGTTAAGGCACCCGAGAAGGCTGCATTTGAGGCCCATCTCCCACAAGATGTCCACATCCTTTCCTGCCACTCCCTACATGGACCCACAGTCAGTCCCGTGGGCCAACCCCTCGTAAGTTTTACAAGTTCAATCTCGTTGAACCCGAGTCTCACGAGACCTTCCCCAGGTTCTCATCCAACATCGCTCCACCAAAGACGCCCTAACACTTGTTGAAAACATCCTCCGCCCCTTCCGCTCCCGTTTCGTCTACCTCACCTACGAAGAACATGATTCTGTCACCGCCAACACCCAAGCTGTCACGCACGCCGCTTTCCTCAGGTAACCACCCTACCTCGTCATTCATTCGACTAACACAGCTAACGTTAGATTTGTCTCGTCTTCACGCATAAATAGCATGGGGACCGCTTGGGCCTCCACTGAATCCTATCCCTGGGAGCAAGGCCTCTACGTCGGCGGAATTGAGACTGCCAAAGTCAACCTCACGCTCAGGATTTACTCGAATGCTTGGCACGTCTATGCAGGTCTTGCGATTCTCAACCCGAGTGCGCGTACGCAGATCGATCAGTACGCCAAAAGCGCTTCGGAGCTATTCAAATTGATGTTGGGCGGGGGCAGTGGCTCACTTGAGGACCGCGCCAAATTCAAAGAGCGCGTCGAATGGGCTAGGAAGACCGTATTCGGAGAATGGGGCAGAGACACTATTCTAGAAGATCGCGAGGCCGAAACCGAAGCGGAGGCTCAGCAAGCGAAAGGAGGCGGTTTTACAACACCTCCCACTCCCTGCTCACCTAGTGGATCCGAATCATCAACGCGCTCAGCATCCCCGACGAGACGCAAGCCCATCCTCCTCTCCGCATCCATCCTGGACCGTTTCAGTCTTGGAAAATCCACCTGTCCAAACTTAAACCTCACCGTGCCCGACTCTCCCATTTCGGATTCGACATCCTTCCACCTTCCACCATCCTCACTCATCCCACCCCAAACATACCGCCCCAACTCCCACCTCTCACTCCTTGCTATGGTAGACTGCTGGGCTCACCTCGGCATCAACCCTTACATCCACCTCCAACTCGCAGCTACGCCCATTTTCCGACTTTTCCTCGGTGTCGCCGAACACCTTTTCCAATCACCTACATTACTGAAAAGTGCGATCCATTCGGCGATATACGATCATTGGCATAGGGCGGATGATTTGGAGTTTGTGGTTGCAGCGAGGGGTTGGAGTCAGTGTGTGAATTTTGGGAGTTTTGAGGTGTACAGGAAGAGGTTTGAGGAGACTAGAAGGTTCTTTGAGCCGAGGTTTGAAGAGGCGGGGAAGCTTGGGAGTGAGATGATCAAGGCGGTTATGGAGAGTGAGGTACGGAGAGAAGAGGAGGAGAGGGTTCAGAGGCTGGGGTCGTGAGTGTGTGTGTGTGTGTGGGCTTGAGTTTGATAGTTATGTATGATAGTCGTTGCCTCCTGATTCTTGCGTAGTTTGTGGTGCTGAGGTGGCGGGACCAAAATGCTTGCATTTGTGTGTCGCAATAATGTTTGTATTTTTATACGTGGAACTGAAGGCCAACGATTGAATCCTAGACCTGAGCATTCCGGCTACTAGCCAGCCGACGTCCCAGACGCGAAAATCTAAATGAAGTGCTTCGTGCACGAATCTGATGTTTCCCCGCACACAATTCATTAAAGAATGGAACAAGACCACACAGCAGCTTGTCGCCTCCCACCATCTCCCTACCCGACATGTTCGACAAGACTAGCGGTCTTATCCAGGATTCAACGACAATTCTCAAACTAATCACCACTCCTCTAATAGCAAGACGGTAGGAGCTCTTTCGCAAGACCGACTTGATGCTAAAGCTCTACGGTCTAGGTCTCGCAAGGCTGTTCGATGTCTCCGTGCCCATGGCAGCATGGGACTCTTCTGCTCGCGAATATGCCCCAACATGCACTGCTGGAACCCGCCGGAAGTACATCCAAGAGCTCACATCGTGGGCATCCAACTTTATCTCTCACCAGGGCTGCCGCTTCCGCATGTCCTGGATGAGTGGACCTCTGCTGGTGTTGGCAAGTCCGCCATTGCACAAACATTTGCAGAGAAGATGAAAGGCGACAACTTGGGCGCAACATTCTACTTCTCTCGACCAGACCAAATAGTCAAACCAGAATAGTTCTTCCCCTCCATCGCCCATCAGATCTCTTGCAAAGATTGAGCGCAAGACAGGCTTGTGATCGTTGACGGGCTGAACGAATGTAGTAAAGGCAATGCGCAGTGCACGATTGTTCAAGCTATCGCGACGGCCATACGGAAGCACGGGAATAAGCTGCCACTCCTGTGGGCTTTTTTCAACTGTCCGGAGCCCCATATTGTCAGCCAATTCACCTCTCCCGATATATCCCCCCTTTACTTGTGGATACCGCTTCCCATATCTCGTGATACCGATGGCGACATCCGACTTTATCTGCGAGATGGGCTTGAGAGCATCCGGAAACGAAGTCATAACATCATTCTGCCTTTCGACCCTCCCTGGCCGTCCGAGAATGATATCACTACCCTCGTGGATAGGTCTGCAGGACTATTTGTACAAGCTGCGACACTTGTCGAGTTCATTGGTGATCCTGAAGTCCTGCACCCCGAAGAACATCTCAAGGAGGCTCTTTCCCATCGCTCCACGAACTCACCGATGGGTGATCTTGATGCGCTTTATGCTCTAATAATGCGACAAATTTCCAGGAACGTTCTTCCCTTCACCTTAATGGTATTACTATTGTCCTACGAGCAAACACCAGAGTGGCTTTCTTGGTACAGAGTGGTGCCAATGGTGGCTAACCTTGTTGGCCTTAACTTTCATTCATTCACTCATGCATTGTCCAAGCTTCACTCAGTGCTGAAGCTTGACTTTGACCCGCCCCCGCCATTCTTCGATGCAGAACCCCGACAGCCGACGAAGGTACCCTGGTTGGTCCACTTCTATCATGTTTCATTCATGGAATTTTTGTCTGACCCAAGACGGTGTGGGGAGGATTCTTGGATTCATAACCCACAACCGTATGCCCTCCTGGCGAAACGGAACACAGACTTTTTTAAGCAGGGTATTTCAGGCTACATGAACGTTCACCAGGCAAGTTGGACCTATGACCCACAGCCACCGAAGTCACTCATTGTTGACTTTAGCAGATATCATTAGCGTAATGGAATTGTCGATGCCAACTTGAACACTTTGGCAAGTCTCATAGGATGGAAATTTCGCTCCGGTATCTATGAATATGCCTGCTTCGGGGTCTTTGATTGGTTTGAGCGCGCAAGCGTGGAGAAATCGCTTGTTGATAAATTTATTCATTTTGATTTTGAAGCATATTGGAGACTTAATTTTCAAGACTACCCATTTCGTGGTGAGATAGAGGAAGTCGTCGCCACGGTCTGTGAAATCAGCTCACATCTGGGGTGGAACTCACATGTTATCAAGGTTCCCGCGGAGTATAGAGAACAGCTGATCCAGCTGTATAAGCCAGGCCACCGACTACCAGAGGAGCAGGGAGGTGAACCGATATATGTTTTGGGTCAGGGAGAAAAGAGCGTGGTGATAGGGCTTAGGAGGGATAGACGTGTAGTTCAGTATTTTAGCAAAAGGAGCTGATGTTGGGATATCTCAGAGTAAGAATTGGTAGCACTTCTCGATGTTGACGTCGACGAGAATACTAAACAAAGGGGGTGCACACAGGAATACTAAACAAAGTGGATACACATAAGCATGTCGACTTTTGTATCTAGGCTTTGACACCACCGCTGACACTGACCACTTTCACGCTATTAGTACCGAGTTCGCTGAGCTCAATGCACCTTTCACCCTCATAATCTACGACAAGAGTTATGTTAATACACCTTAGGTCAGAACCTGTGAATATGTCCCGTGCTGTCCTTTCAGTAATCGACTCAGCATCCTGAATAAGATAACTTTGAGAATGGCTGCTGGGATGAATAACGAAGTTGGTGAAATATCTACGACGAGACGAGGTACTCTCCTGCACACTCACAACAGGTTCGTGCTACACAGGGTATTCACCCCGACTTCACCTCCCTGCCAAGTCGTAGCTCGGCGTCTTCGGCTGATGTGACGTTTGATGTGAGGAGCAAAGCAAGGGGTATGGTATTGTCGCGATATTGTCGCATGACGATTCTCCAGAGCGCCGTGTGGGAACGATGCGATAGTGGAGGGATATGAGTGTCTATTTTGCCGCTGCAACATAGCAGCAACATAGCCCTTCACTATTACACGCACATGGTTCACAACACCCCCCCAGAATCCAGGCTCCCCAACATGCCGGACAAACGGGCAGACTTTGACGAGTACTGGGCCTATCTTGTAGCGGGTATCAACCTAATAATGACAAGATCCGAGGGTGACATTTCGTCCATCGATTACACGCACCTCTACACCACCGTATACAACTACTGCACGAGCACACGGCGCATAGCGACGGGCAATCGCAGTAGGTACCTCTATTATCTTTCCTTTGGTAATATCGAGCATGATGCATCTCCCAGAGCGTGGCAGGCATCACGAAGCCGATCTCTACGATGAACTCAACAACTACTTTGCTGAATACATCCACCCAATGGCGGAAGTGTGTAAGAAATAGCCCTTTGTGGGGGTCGGCGCTCACGATTGCGCCTATTAGAAATCGGAATGCTTCCAGGATGTCAACTTGTTACGATATTACGCAAGCGAGTGGGATCGATTCACGAAAAGCGTGGGCCGCCTTAGTCGAGTGTTCTCATACCTCGACAGAAGGGAAATAGAAATCAACCCTAATGAGAATGAGGAGAATGAGGAGAATGACGGGAATAAGAGAAAAACAAAGGATGTATATAGGGTTTCCACTGTACGTTTTCCCGCAACGATATTCATGTCGCGCTCAATCTTTTCCCAGCTCGCCTTGACACAATGGAAAGCGTACTTCCTGGCGCACCTTCAACAGGACAATGCAAAGTTGACAAACACTATCCTGTGCCTGATCGCTCAGCAGCGGGGTGGCGGACTGATCGATGAAGATCTCGTCAAGAAGGTCCTGCATTCCTTCGTGTTGCTGGGTGTCGACAACTCCAATCCCAACAAGGAGTATCTCGACGTTTACCGTGATCAATTCGAGACCGTGTTTCTCCAACACACGGAAGATTACTACAAGGAGGAGTCACGGGCTTTTGTTACTGAGAACTCTGTATCGGACTACCTCAAGAAGGTAGAAGAACGCTTGATAGAGGAAGAGGCGCGGGTTGAGAGTTACCTGCACCCCGACACACGCAAAAGTCTCCTCAGCACGTGTGAGAATGTCTTAATTCGCGCTCACGCAGAGCTGATGTGGGAGAGCTTCCAATCCTGGCTTGCTTTGGACAGGGACGACGATCTCCAACGCGTATACGCCCTCCTGTCACGTATACCGGAAGGTCTCGAACCGCTACGTAGGAGGTTTGAAGGTCACGTCAAACAGGTTGGGCTGAGTGCCATTTCAAAACTTATTGATGAGGGTGGGGCGAACGCCGAGCTCTTGGATCCCAAGGCTTACGTGGATACGCTCCTTGGGGTTCACCGCAGGAACTCAGAAATTGTACAAAGGTGCTTCGAGGGTGAAACTGGGTTTACTGCTAGCCTGGATCGGGCCTGCCGCGAATTTATCAATCGTAATGCTGCCACTGGATCGTCACCCACCAAGTCAGGGGAACTTATCGCCAAGCACCTTGGTATGCTCCTACATAGTGATAGGATGGTGGAGGAAGATCATACCGAGGGTGCTCTTATGCGTGTGGTAGGCTTAGACGTTCATCTTTGGGCACTCCTTTGCTGAAGCATACGACAGGTTGTTCTCGTCAACTACGTCGAGGACAAGAGTGTCTTCCAGGCATTCTACACCGGCAAACTGTCGAAGTATCTCGCTCATCATGTCTCTGCTTCTCGTGAAAGCCAGACTAGCATTAAGCCCGAGGAGGCCCGTGGTCCTGAGGTACGACTGCAGCCAGCAATATCTCACGGTCTATTGATACTGAGGCTCCAAACGCAACTGGCATTTCCTTGCAGCCCCAGGAAATCGCCCCTGTTGCAGCCACTAACCCAGCTGGCATGACCTCCCAACCCGAGGCGGCCCCTGGCACAGCAGCCACGAATATACCTAGCACTACCTCCCAACCCATGGTGGCCCGTGATCCTGATGCCTGTGGCCACGAGAGCGCCATAGATTGAGTCGCATCAAAAATCCGCTCGAGACTTGGATGTCTGGACGTTGGTGGAAATGGAGGAATGAATGAAGGTAAGAGCCCAGCGAAGTTGTGTAAGCATGGACTTGCAACCGACAACTGCTCAACGTATGGATCAACAATCGTGCTGACGTTATCACACAGATATGCATACATGGGAGAAACACTGACTGCTTCTTACTACTTCCCTTCCCCCTCATCTGTGCGCAAACGTTCTGCTCACTTGTATACGCGTGCCATCAACTCGTTAATGCCATAATCGTGCCTATTCTACTTTGGTCTCTAGTAAGTGAAGTTAGGAACAACACCTGGCTTACAAGTTGTCGTGTTCCGCAATCATCTGAGCGCCTAGTTGGTTTTTAACAACAAGGGGCTAATGGTAGTTTCGTTCCTTACATTTTACTGGTAGAGGATGTTCCATATCTCATTCAGATCTTTGCATCATTTCTCTATTTTCTTGGTTTTGGCAGTGCTTTAGTTAACAACTCTTCATATATCCAATTCGGCTATTCAAGTGGTAATAGACGGACTTCATCGCTGGAGAGGAGGATATAATAAGTACAATTGATGAGAGAACACAAAAAACTAGCTCTTGTTACCAGCGCTATCGATCTTCTCAACAGACTTGCTTGATGATACCGATGGCAACAATCTGCCTCCTGTCACGAACTGCGAAACGACTGAGAGGAGGATACTCGTTATAAGACTCTGTAGAGTTTGCTCAGAGGCAGCCCTAATGACTAAAACTCAATTGATACCCACCGACATGCATGGGCTTGCTAGGAATGAGCTTGACGATGGCAGAGTGATCAGACCTGGCGAACCTGAAGTTGTCTTCGAGGGACTTACCAGTTCAGAAAATCGATCGGCTCCTCGAGCTCAGCGAGCTTGCGAGCAATGTGGGCGCTGTGGCAATCGGGGACAGGAGCGCAATCAGCACAGATCTGGCCGAGGTGGTTGAGGACGATGACCCGGGCAGTAAAGGAGGCAGCCTCCTTGGTGGGATCGTTCTTCAAGTTGGAAGCGATGTTGTCACGGCGGACATAATTATACCAGGGCCTTACAAAACGTGCTGGAATCGCTGCCAAGGCCGTAGATATCGCGTAGCAGTTGTAACCAAGGCCAAGATGCTCTGTTGATTGAATTTCCCTTGAAGTAGCCATGGCATCCAATCATGCGACGGTGGGGGTGTGGGGATATGATGGAGCCGGGAAGAGAGACTGAGTATTTCGCTCATAAGTACTTCACTTCATAACGAAAAAAATGAGTCTGGGAGGGGGGGTGGACATGCGGCAGCACTAGCAGCTGGCAGACTAGAACTGTGATGAGTTGCGCCTGAAAGAAGTGAAATGGTTGTATGCAGACTAGCGGTGCCATGGTGTTTTACTCATCGAAGTCGCTCCCTCTACAATAAGCAGATGATGTCATGCTAAGAGCCACAGCCGCGCTTGTGCAAGCGCTAGTGGCCAAATACCCTCAGCTTTGCGGCACTCGAAATCGGTCGTGCAGCACGGCCTGCGATCATGGCAGTCACCCGCTTGGTCAGGCTGAGATATTACCAGTGACACTGACCACTCGAGAGCCAAGTTGAGGTGGGAGTTCACTGGACTCAATACACCTCCATCCTCGTAGTTTGCAGCATACTTACTTTGACACGTGAGTCAGGTCCTTAATGAAGATGTCCTGCCCTGTCTTTCGGTAGTCTACCGAACTCGCCAGTGACCATCCTGGGTAGCTGCCTGAAGGCCGCTTCTACCCGGCTAATCCAGTGCTGTGGACCTTTGAGAACATGGCAAGGCCATGGCCTGTATATGATGGAGCAAGGGAGGAAGTAAAACTTGCACTGGGTAAGCCAATACACCGGAAGCCAGACGTAATGAAAAACTTGCGAGTAAGTGTTTCTGTTGGGAGTCTGGACTGGAGGCTGTTGCGCCTTTACCCACCAGTTCGGACAAAGGGCACAGCGATTTTCAGTTTTCAGGTTTTCAGGTGCCAGCTCAGTGACGGTCGAATTGGTTGACCGAACGCGGGTGCTGTTGACTTGTAACCACTAAAGGGTGTAGACTGCGTGGGACAGGTGCGTATGGTGGTATTGTACAGGAGGGGAAAATCTGCCCATTTTTGTCGCCACAACCTATCCCTTCACCATGACTCAACAATATCCACAACCGTAGGGTCTAGGCTCCCCGAGCTTCCGGAAACGGGGCACGCCCCGGCCTGGTCTGGGCATATATGGTCGGTGGTTTCAACAAAACGATACAAGAGTCCCGCATGTGATTTCGTTCCCATACTCCGTCCGTCTCAACATTCTCCTGCAACTACTGCACACCTACGGTATTGCATTCATGTATGGAGGCAGAAAATCGTAGCACTTGTATCTACCATTCTGTCTTTGCTATCATCGAGCACCACTTGGATGGCTGACTTCTCTCAAGCGGTGTAAACTTGGTGTAATCCGATCTCTACAACGAAGTCATTCAGCCCATGAGGGAGGCGTGTATATAACTACTGTTCACGATGATCGACAATGATGGTATACTTGGTTACAAGTCGGAAAGCCCATTGTATTTATGTCAACGAATGGAACCTATATGATGCTGGCGCCGATTACATCAACCGACTGTCCACATACCGCAATTGCTACTGGTAAATCCTGAGTGCTGCGAGAAGGTGTATACGAGGCTAAGACTGTCCGTCGATGAAGTAAACACCTTGTTGGACTGCATGTATCAGCGCATAGCTCATACCCACCAGTGGAACCTAACTTGACACCAACCGATGTGAACAGTTGCGGCTCCTTCGTTCTCAACACATATCAGGCAGGCCAGTTTTGACCGGGACTAAAGTTTAATTTCTCCACGGACAAGACAACACTTTCGTATTCAGCAAGAACTATGAGTACAATTCTTCTTTCAAACATGCAGTCACGAGCGATGGCAAGTATTTCCGACGTCGCTTCGACAGACCTTGGTGCGCTTTCACTTGTACAAGCTATACAGATGTCAACCTAACTTCGACAGTGCTCCCGAAAATTCAAACTTACTAGGCTACTGCAATACCAACAACGGTATCGTGGTAGTCGGTATCGCCACCATCCTCAGCATTAATCTGTATTGAGTGTCCTTACCATGCCCCTCGGTGGTTTACATAACATGGTGTACTCACCATCGCGAACGAGATGGCATGTTTACTGCCAATTTGGAAGTCGTGCTAAACCATTGAAAAATAATCAGACTCTCAGTCAAGGATGCAATGAATCGCGTTAGGCATACAGAGGTGTACTTTGGATCGCTCTGCTTGAAGTTCTGATCACTGTCACTCTTGTGGGAGCAGTAAACCGCGATACGGCGGTCCTCGCTCGATGGATTAATGCAAAGCACACTGGAGTCTTCGGCAGCACCCGGGGGCTGGACGAGTGAAATCACAAATCGCGACTGTTCAGAGGGGGCATCCCAAACAGCCTGGGGGTCTTCAACGAGGTTGTTCTTGTCGAGGAGGTAAGTGTTGAAGCGTTGCTTCCATCCTGCAGTGCGTTGCTAAAAATCCTAGACGTGAGGATATTGACACACTGAGGGGCCAGATGAATAATTTACCCCAAAGATAATGCCGACGGTGTTTGCGGGAAGGTTGACAACGACAACCTTAGCTTCGCTAGGCCCATTCGCCTTGGAAAGGTCGATGGTGTCGAGGATAGGGCTCAATTTCTCAGAGGGCATATTAAGAATTAGAGAAGTGACTCTGAGGATACAGCGAGGGAAAGTAGCTGGTCTTATACCAACCTGAACTCTCCCCAGTGCCCTGTTATGGCCTAATGTAGTATGCGTTTTCGAATCGCGAATGATTTAGGGACCCCACCTTTTTTCACGCTGAGCTCTTTTGGCCTATCTACGCAATCGATATCGCAGAACTTGGTCAATATCATGAGCTTGAGGCTATGAGGTATTCTTCCAAGACAGAACTTTAAAGTCCAAGATAGGTTGTTCTCAGCAGCACGTCAAGTTTCAAAACGAGGGCCGTGATGAGTAAACGCAATGTTAAAAAACTAAGTTTAGTACAGTACTTGGACGTTCGTGCTCGACTTCTCCTGGCCCATCCATGCCATCCACATGACAGTGGTCAGCATGGATTTTGAGGATACCAGATGTTTTTGCAAGCTAGAACTTGGATCTCCAAGACAGCGCATTCTCAGCAGTCTTTCAAGTTACAAAACAAGGGATATGCCGCATTACAAAATGGATTTAGCACCGGGGTAAAAAAAGCAAAGTTTGGTGGCCATCTGTATCATCTGGAGAAAGATTTAATTTTTGCCATCCTCTGACAAGCATTTGCATATCGTGATGCCGTTGCATTTTTAATTGAATGATTGTAGGCCTTGTCATGTATTCACGAATGTGCTCTTTTTTTTTTTTTTTTTTTTTTTTTTTTTATTCAATGATTTGCAACGGTGCATTGGGTCGCAGTCCGCGGCCTCACGACCGTGGCCAAATGTTCTGCATCTTAGACCATGAACGTTGTATTCTGAAGATGAGTTAGAAGTCATGAGGGCTTCTTTGTCTCTGCCCCATGACCTTCTACAGCATGTATCTTAGGAGACTCGTCGCCCAAGACATCCACTTTCATTCATGTTTCACTTCTGACCCCGTTGATCAATGTCACCGATATGACTTTGATCAAGTGTGGATTTTGGGGGTACAGGTTAAATTTGTGGTTCGGAGCTTGTGTTTCCAAGGTGGCTGTCACTGGAAGCTTTCGAAGTCGCCAACGAGCCGCCCTCTCGGGAGCCGTGAACCTGGTCGAGAATAAGCTCAGGCGCTAGGATTGGGACAGCACTGGGGTGGGATCAGTAAACATCTCACTTCCGGAATCATGTGCTCCGGACCTCTGAATGTGTCGTAACCTTCAAATAGAGTGGTGCTTCTGTGACGGCTTACCTAGTCCGCGAGCATCAAGTGCCAGACCATCATGCCTCGATATGCTGATCCCAGTTAGATTTGGAGGCTTCTTGAGTATGATAATGGTTCGATGTCAAGATGTTGCGCAAGGTCTCAGAAAATTCACGCCTTTGGCCTCTTAGATGAAGGAAAACCGAAGGTGAGAAGACGAGATGATAATCAAGCGGGATCATATCAGGAGCAATTGATTGCCAACTCGAGTGAGTGCTAGACGGCGCTACGAACACCTTAACCCCAAACGACACGAATTTCCTGAAGAAGTGTATGTTGTGTACACAGCTTCCAACACACATGACTTGGTCGTCGTTCATACTGGACTTGGACACTTGTAAGACCTATGTCGTCGGACCTTGGAAGTGAACCACCATGCAAGTTGTCCATGACTCTCGGTTTCCAAGATTGAGCATCCCACCTAGGGCTACCATGCTCGCCTTTCATAAAACCTCTTCAAAAGTCTGAGCAACGTTTGGCCTACACGAAGTTCGTAGAATAATACTAAGAGTGGCACATATATTGACTGCATACGGTAAAACCGCATGTGGCACCCAGCCAACCATTGACACTTCTTGATGCCGTAGCAAATGGAAAGTTGTGCACGCTTCCGCCTCAACAAGATCAACCCGAGACAGACCAACAAAGGAGCCAACAACCCCTTCCTTCCAGTGCGCAACCTCTCCACCCTTTGAGACCACCCAGAAACAACGCCAACCTCCCCTCGAAGCAAAGGACACCAGCTTTTAGAGCTCCCATCGCAGCAAACAAGCCGGAGGGCATTCTGCACCCAAACCCTTAGCTGGTAGCGTGAAGCAAGTTGAATAATCAATGATACGAAGCATGCATCGGAGGTTTGTTTCATTCGGTTGACATGTGAGTTGTCGGGTTCTGTCACTTCGCCAAGGTGTAGGATGCCAAAGAAGTGCAAGTGAGGATTGCGAGTGGATTGTCGTCTATTGTATTGGATTGATGATAGATAGCATCTAGAGATGTGTTCAGGCTTATTCGAAAGATCGTCATAGTTTCGGGGAGAACTGAGCCTACTTTCTGCTTATTAAAAAAAAGAAAAAAAGAAAAAAAAATGTGGAAGAATGAGCACGTACACGGTACCTAACACCAAAGGTGGAATCCGCACACAGCTTCCGTGAAAACATCAAGGAAAAAGCATGCCCCAGGCAACAAAAGAAAATGGGAGAGTAGTGAAGCCGGTTACTGGGGGAACACATTACCGTTCTCATCGATGCCTCTCTCCCCTACAAATCTGTCCAATGTTGCGTAGCTTGCCAGATGGCTTCCCGGCGGCCATTCACGGTCTAAAGACTTTCTAGTACAGCCTTGCCTGTGGCGTCTAGCTGAGTCCGTACTGTCTTAGGGAAACGTCCTTAGGTATCCTCAACCCAGGAGTGCACCAAGGAGACGCAGAATGTTTCCAGTGATTGCGCCTGGGGATCTCCAAGGTGACGGTGTGGTTTTCGCTGTCTATTCTACGAACCGACGGTAGGGCTTGTCGGAATGCGACGTCATCTTTGTTCCCCTTCCCCTTGTACTCCTTTCGTCTATTTTCCATAGATGACATTCCTACCCTTGGCATTCACAAAGGCACCGCCTCTGCTTTGTTCGCATGGAAAGCCGGTGTTACTTTACTCTCCAACACGCTAGGGTAGGTCGTTCCCGATGTGCCAATTGTTGAAAAGCAGTCAGCTGCCGCCGCGTCTTGCCTCGTTGGTACCAACCGGACACCATATGCTCAAGTCGTGGCTAGCCAGTGCTTCGTTTCCAACTCCGACAAGCTGTACCATTTAGCGGGGAAGAATGTAAAGTTTGGGAGATGGTCAGCTATCATGTACCGCAGGGTCTGGATCTCCAGTTTGTTTTTGGGTTTCCACGGCATTCACTGCCTGATGGTCTTAGAAGGTTTTTCCACTTTGACTTGATACTGTCGTTCATCCTCCCTCTCTACGGGATAATGTTTATTACGCAGGCATTGTGAGTCTAGGTTAGGGTATTCAGGGTGTTCTTTGATGGGTGAGCGGAAGAAATAAGAAAGGGAGTATACGTGAGAAGATGCAAGGAATATGTGTTGAGCCATGACCACCACCAGCGACGACCTCACAGCTACTGTCCACAGTGCCCTCTCCGCCCTTGACTCCGTACACAAGGCCCAGTTTCTACTTGACACTGCCCTTGCTCTCATCGATGCTGGAAAGTGCGTGTTACGACTTGTATGAGGGGGAGGGCATATGGCTGATGCTATTGCGTGTGTGCGTATGGGTAGGTATGGCGACGACGTCGAGCGATACCTTGAAGTGTATCTTAAGACTCCGAATTTGCCCAAAGCCAGTGTCGCCAAGGCTTTACTTGCGAGGGCCAATGCAAGAAAGGCATATGGTGATCGTCTGTTAGCCCAGGCTCATCAAGGTTCGTCCTACTTATACAACTGACCGTTTGGCTGAATCAGTCACTTGAATACAGATTTCCAAGCTGTGATACGGCTCGACCCATCCAATCGCGATGTCCAAGCTCACATTCGCCGACGTACGGTACGTCTAACTTCTCAAACCTTCCCATAATCAACTGACATTTTAACCCTCTAGCAAATCCGCTTCGCTCATGATCCCCCTTCACACCGCGCTCCAGCTGAGGTCTGGTCCCGTATTGCAACCTACATTCCACGATACCACCTCCGTACCTGGCTTTCCCTTTCTTCTTTCCACCGTTCCATTGCCCTCCACCACATTTTCCACACAATCGACCTCTACCTCGGCGAAGACCAGCCTGAGAACGTGAACCGTTCCCTAGACATCTTCGACCGTGTCAAGCAAGATAAGGACTTTGCGCGGCGGGTGCGATGTTTAAGGGTTCATTGGGCGTACGAGGAGGGGGAGTTGTTGGACCTCATGGTGAGAGTTTTCAGGACGGCGTTACCTGAATTCTGTGGCTTGCGAGAGTTCGAGTGGATCGGGTATCCAGAATTGCGCGCAGATATGGTGCAGAACCTCCTTGCTTCTCATCCTCGACTCACTTCCCTGGGTTCTATCGGTTTCCACTTCGACGCATGCGGTATCTCGGCATTCAGAACCCTCAAAAAGCTCACACTTCGAGCCGAAGACGACGATGGATATGCAGATTGGTCTGAGATCACCACTGTGCTGAACAACAACGCTTCCACTCTCAAACACCTCATTCTCGGTGCGTACCTGCACAGGCAACACTCCTGGGACGCAACCTTCCTGTCACCTGCGATCCATAACCTGACACACCTCGACCTCGTCGATACAAGGATCAGTCATACCGTCCTTAGTCGAATTGCGCATGCGGCGGGTGGCGTGGGCGGAAGGTTGGAGAGTCTAACATTACATGGGATTTTAGAGGAGCCAGGGAAAGCGGCGGTTATATTCGGGAGCGACGAAGTCATAAATGGAGAGCACACTTTCCTACCCCGGCTCAAATCGTTCCGATTCCTGTTGGTCGGCCAGCCACAAGTTATAACCCCACCACCTCCTGCCACTCAACCACCTCTACCTCCGACGCAACAACCGTACTATAACCCTTACCCGCCCCACCAGCCTCTTCCACCAAATTTCCAAATGCCACCGCAGCAGCCGTATCCGCACCCACAAGAACACTACGACCCGACGATCCTTCATTTATACCAAACAATCACCCGCTTCCTCCGGGGAAGGACAAAGCTTCGGAAGCTGGACCTAGGGAGTTGTCCGTGGGACCTTGTGAGTCCTATCTTGCCTGGATTGACGGGGTTGAGGGTGTTGGGGGTCAGAATCGGTTGCTTGGCTAGGGGTTGTGCGACCACAAGTCTGGGAGGGGGCAATATCGGAGGGGTGGACCTAGGTGGATGCACATCTGAAATGGACGTGCTTGTGAAGAGTCTTCCGAGTGAGATGGGGGCACTGAGAATTGAAGTTGGGGTTTCTGAATTACCTTTAGTACGTTGTCTGTCCTCTTATTTTTGTCTGAACTTGGCTAACAGGGCTACGAACAGCACATTTACGCTACACAGTTCCAGAAATTCACTTCCCTCTCTTTCCTCCACCTTCAACTACACACGCCACAACCTGCGCACCACCCACCCACACCATCTACGGTACCCGGCGTACAGCAACACCAGCCCCATAATACCCAACTGCACCCACATCTGCATTATTACCCGTATCATCAGGGATCCGCACAACAGCCACAACAGCCACAACCGCAACCTTCGTATCACCCGTTCCCGCCTCATCCGGCGTCGAGCCATCAACAACCTGCAGCTTCCGGTTCTGGTTCTGGAGGTGGCGGACCTCAACCCGGCACGCCAAAGAGGCGAAACGGCGCTGGGTCTGGAACAGGAACAGTTGGGAAGAAGGATGGGGATCATGATGCTGAAGGTGATGAAACTAATGCCGCTAGCGGTGGCGGTAGTGGTCCAGGGGGTGAAGCTGATCCATCACAAACTCCAGGAACTGCCCCGAGAGGGCCTGCCCCCCAGGTATCTATTCAACCATCGATGCTACCTCCACCACCCGTCTTCCCTCAGTCCACACCTCACCATCACCACCAGTCAGCACTCCCGTCACAACCACACCCGTACCAGCATGGCCCTGTTCCACCACATCAGTACCTCCCACCACCTCTACCTCCCCAGCCATTAAATACGCTTGAGAGTGCGAAACATGTTGCGGCTACGGTGCCTAGTTTGGATTTCGTGGGGTGGAATGGAGAGTTATATGTAATCGTCCGGAACAGCACATCAAACACGCCCAAAACGAATCTGAACGTAAGCGCCAATCGGGTGAACAAAGTCGACGCGGGCGTCGAATCTCTGCCTGGAACTTCGCGTGCCAATGCCAGCACCCGTGCAAGTCCTGTAATGCATACCGACGGCGGTCCGAGTGCTTCTCCGACTGTAGCTGCCACCGCCATGACTGGAAATGCCGGCGTAGGGGCCAATACTACTACGACAACCCCCGCACCACCCACGCCAGCACCGGTACCGGTACCGACATCTACTCCCGTGTCAGCTCCTCTAGCACCACCACAAGCCGTAACGGCGACAGCAACAGTGGAATTGAAGGAACTCCCTTCGAGGCGGAGGCTGGATTGTGGTAAAGGAGTGGATTTGGGAAGTGAAGATGCGGCTTGGTTGGAGAGGAAGGATGTGCCGATGGATTATGACATGCCTGTTACTGGCAATGAAACTGCTTGAGAGCAGAAGGAGTGGGATGGTCTGAGTCTGATGTGCTTTGATTATACCCGTCTGGGATTCTGTTTCGTCTGTTTCTTTTTTGGATTGTGGGCTCGGATGCAATAGTAGTTCTCCGTTTGTTATTTTTGGTTTGGTGTGGTTTGCTTCCAGCTTCAGCTCTCGGTGCTTGTAAATAATTATGGTGAACCAAAGCAAATGGTTTGTTTTTTGTGTGACCGGCGTAGGACCCAACCATGAAACTGACTTGAATGTCAGTGCAAGATGAATTGCAGTATTGTAATTTAAAGGGCTAGAGAGTATCAAGAGGCTGCAAGCATGAGCCCATGAGGTGCTCTCAGGTCCTCGAGTCATTATAAAAGAGCTCAGATTCGGGTGATTCAGTGCAGTCTCTGGGTGTGACGGATGCTACAATTTCTTGACAGCGAGACAAATATGCAGAGGGTGAACATCTTATTGGGATTCTCCACAACCGATAACATATCCCTCTCAAGTCACCAGGCAACGTGGCATTGGTTATGACAGAATAAGACATTCGAGAGGAACCTGCCTTCCTCGCCTTCGCGTGGTATCCCAAAATGTCAAGCTTTGTATCATTGTTCGATTGAAACTAATACCAATCTTGGTCAACTACACGGTCCAAGAACACATCCATCGTGATCGCCCTCAGCCCTACTGAAACCATTTGATCCTCGAGGTCGTATACAAATGCACCAACCCAATCGGAACCATCCTCGGATCCACGATATCCAATCCCCCGAACCGCCTTGCAATATCCAGTCCATACGCCTCAACGATCCAGCCATTATAGCTCTCCTCGATGAGTTTGCACTTCGCGCGTAGAGTCATTGCCGAATAGATTACAGGCGGAATTTTCGCTTGGCGCGGTTTTTTCACGGTAACGAGACTGGCGTAGACTTTATGGATGTTGGAAGACGACATTGCACAGTAGGCTGGGAAGGATGGGAAGACCGGTGGTGGGACGGGAGGTGTTTGAGCCAGAGCAGCTGTAATTTCCTGGCGTTTTTCGGTCTCCCAGACCTTCTTCGCCTGCTCGTACACGTCTTGCTCCTTCAACAACGCATCTTTGACAGTAGCAGCCGCATCGCCCGCCATACCGTCCCCCATGACCATGATATCAACCAATGGATCAAGCAAAGCAAGACCGCCACTGGAGAGCGGGAAGTAGAAGTATCCACGGGGAAGGTCCCGCACGCCGTAACGCGTAGCAAGTTCCTTTTCCAAGTACTCAATAACCCCACCGCCATTTTCATTCTCACCTGCTATGACCTCCTGCTGAATCCTCACCAAAGTCCGACTCACATCCTTCACATGCTGCCTTCCAAAAGACTCCACTGGCCGTCCGCCAAAGTTCCTCAAAAAGAACGCCATATACTTGTTATACACCCCAATCCACCCAAGGACGCTCTTCGTAGTCTTCAACTGTCTCTTCAACTCTCCGATATGTTCTTTAACCTGCTCTTGGTCGATCACGAATCGTGCCTCCCTTGGATCGAATTTCAAGAACCCCCAGCGGATGTCTCCCTCCGGCAGCTCCAAGTCTTCGAGAATTTCCGGTGGGGTTCTAACGCAGACGGAGCCGGTCTTGGACGTGTTAAAAGTGAGCCCTACGAGGGCTGCATACTTGTTCATCTCCCTCCACGCTAACTCGCATCGACGGGGGTTGGAATCCCAGAACCAGATGTCATCATGAATTCTGTAGATGAATAGCCCATGTGCAGATTGATTCACTGCGAAGTCCATACCGAAAAGCACAGCTTCTCCGAAGAATGCACTGAGGGCGTAGCTGATCGGTGTCCCCCGCACTCGAGTTTGTGCTTGGGGCTCTTTAGGGAAGCGGACAGGCATTCGGAGGAATGTGCGGAAGAACTCGAGCCATTCTAGCGGAACGCCGAAGAAGCGCAAGATGGTGATGATAGACTCGTGCGGAAGGGAGGGTCTGAACCAGCGCAAATCCGTACGCACGATCGTATGTGCGCCATGTAGACTGAGATTGAGATAACACTCGGTAGACATGACATTCAACAGCTGCTGTTTAATTTCTACCGTCGCATCTGCTATATCTCCCGTATCGTCCCCGGCAGCATCAGCGAGCTCGTCATAGTGAGGTTTCGGGTTGACGTTATCCGGGAGATGGCCAGTGAGGAAGTAGAGGTCCTGGAGGCTTTTCCGCTCGCTGTTGATGGTGGTGTTATTGAGGTCATGTGAGGTGATAGTGTCTGAAGTGACGCTAGTCAAAATGCTCCCGGGTATGGCGACCTTCCAGGCATCAGAGCGGAACACATCCCGCGCGTCCTGCTTGAACTTTGTCCCCCACATTACGCCGACCCACTGGAGGAACAAAGCGTCAAGGATATCAAGAGATCCGTAAATGCTGGGTATTTGCCATGCAGATACCGACGCATGTCGACCGTAACTCCTCCGACCGGCCACTTCCACGACAAAAGTCCATGTAGACGCATGTTGACAACGTTGGCGACCTCTTCCAGTACAGCATTGTTATCGGTGAATTCACGAAGGGCGGCACGTTCGTCGGGGAGCATTAGGTCGGATGCAAGGAGGGATTCGACAGTCCAACGCATATCATCAGCCGTAATCGTGCGGTTGCGAAGATCCTTGCCAAAGGCGGCCATACCAGCCCTCATATCCTCCAATACAGCCAAAGCGACCTTGGTAGAGAAAATATCGCTGAGGTAAGCCTCGAGTGGGCTGGTGTCGGTGTTCGTCGACTCGGAGATTATAGATCGCAGACGCGCGACCTGTTCATCCATCTCCTGCCTACCTTGCCGCTTCTCATCTTCCTCCATCGCTGTGTCCTATTGAGGCAGCGGCCCAGAAATGTCACTTCTGATTGTAACGGCATCCCCACTCTCTAACTAATCGGTGTAAAGCCTGCCACACAGTTTGGCAAACTCGAGCTTCATTCTCGCCTTGTTTGATATGAGTCTCGAGAGTCTCAATCCATTCTTTTATGATGGTTTTATCAAAGCTCGGGTCAGTCCTGACGCGGGCCAGCCAAACCCCGAGGTCGTCGATGTTGATGCTTCCATTGATGATGCGCGGATCATCTGGGGCAAGGTGGTTGATGACGGAATGATAGAGGACACTGAGGCGATCAATAAGGGCACGATTCTCATCGGTATCAGTCGGGGAGTCAGTGACGGTTGTGTTCAGGGCCTGGGAAAACTCCTTATAGGTCGTACGTCGTTTCTCGAGCTCGTCAAGTTTGGCAGTGGTGACGAAACCGAGGGTGCGGTCGTATGCAGCAGAGGTAGGCGGTTTATCCGCAACGCTGCACGATCACAGACGTTAGTCGGAGTACGGAATGAGAAAAAAAAAAAAGAAATACAAAACCAGAACGCGATCTATATGGTTGATAGCGTAACTGCGAATCAGAGATTGAGCCAAAACGGTTGAAACTTGATGTTGATAACGTACGTCCACGTCCACGCCCACGACCACGAAATCCGAGCACTCGTCCTCGGAAGCCACCTCTTGTTTGAGGCTGAGTCGGTGAAGCAAAAGGCCATGGATCGTCGTTGGACCAGTCAGGCATGTTCAACAATCAAAGCTTGTGGTTTAGAATATGAGTGCTAGCACAAGTCACTTCAGTGGTGGGTGTGGGATGAATGAGTTCCCTCTTATACAGTACCAGGCGGAGGGATTGAGTCAATAGGCAGTCGTCATGGTCGGTCCCCGAAATTCGAACCCTTTATCATGGCCGCTATTTGGTATCTTTTTTTTTTTTTTTAATCTGGCGCTATTTGGTATCAATCCCCAGAACAAACGGGGGGGAAACCTCAAGAGTGTGCAACAATACAAAATCCCATTCTCACTAGAATATACACCAAACTTGACCTTAATGTACGATAGAGAATTTGTATGTGGTACTCCACTCAAAGTCCTTTCCGGGCTCATCTGATGAATTTTATTAGCACCCGCCAATCCGCTTCATACAATAGCCAACTCACAGATCTGATCAACACCCCATTCTGGCGTATTGATAGCATCAACGTACCCCTGTTGTTCAATCGCAACGGCAGCCCAAGGGCCATAGGTAAGCGTAGGACCACCATGGACGACCTTACGAGGAGTATTCAGCCAGTAAGCGGTGTAGACCTGGACAGCGGGTTGATTGGTGGAGATATCGAGCCTTTTCCGAGACAGTTACACTTAGTCACTGGAACTCAGACGAACTAAGGGCACGAACACCGTACCTAATACCTGACGTTTCGCTCCACAAGGAAGTCCCGGCACGGCCGTTCTCATCGCCGTCATATATCCAGCAGTGATCGTACCCCTGGCATCCTGATACGTCGAAATTAAATCATCACTCAATGCCACAAAGGCCAGGCGGCACAAACAGCAAGTTGACGCACCAGAACCACATAGATTTTCTGTTTCATTCCACCTCGCACCAATCTGCTGCTCCTGTTTGAAATCGAAGATCGTTCCCGTAGTGTTGATGAAATCGCCATAAGGGATCGCGTCTCCGTCAAGGTGAACGACACGAGAAGCATCAAGCTGGAGATGGTGACCGAGAATATCGTTGACGCCGTCTTGGAACGCGTCAAGGTTCCTATAGTACGTTTATTATTAAGTACCCAAAGGAGATGGAGACAGTTACGCACCAGTAGACATGCTGCGTGGTCATAATAGGGGTCTACTCCTTGGCATGAGTCTCACGTGCAAAAGAGCAGAAAGTCGCCACAAACCTTCTCAGTTGCATATGCGTGAACGCTGGACTTGAGGACACCGCCGTTGAAGACTGCGTGAGTGGCCTACAACCAAAACTCTATCAATTTACAGCAGCCCAAAATGAAGAGTGTAACTTACATATGCGGTTACAGCTCCTGGGAAGCCTTGACCTGGGTCATCAACCAGCTTGTAGGTAACACTGCTAGGGGTGCGCGTCCAAACAGTCCAGTTCTGGCGATCCCAGCCATAGATGCCGCTGTGCAGGGTGACCTTGTGGAAAGAAGTTCAAGAACGGATTTTTTGATGAACCGAAGGACGCCTACTTGGCCTGCGGAACGAGAAGTGAGATGGTGTTACGGTGTGAAGGCGAGATTGCTGGAACGTACCATCATGATCGTTTGTAGGGATTTGATAAACGTTAGGACCAGGGGGCTGAGCATCCTTGGTGATAGGAATAGAGAAGGTGCCTGGGTGATCGGATACATGTCAGCCTTTCTCGTTGCAGAGGCGATGAGATGACATCGAACCATTCTTAATACGGTTGGCGTACCTTCCAACAATGGCGTTGAAGACGGGATGGTCAGGGTCCGTTAACAGCTTAGACTGCAACGAGGAACTCAACAACCAGAGAGAGAAGTGTAACCAAAAGGCGACAAACATTATCATCATAGCCCAAAACGACGTCGCGAGCCTGCCCATTCTTGTCTTTCACCCAAAGTTCAGTCAAAGTTGCACCAAGAGAGACAAATTTCGCTGAAATAGAACCATCGGGGGCCTTCACTTCGGTCAAATCGAATGGCTGAACATGGGCGGAGTTGTCAGTATTCTCTGCCAATGGGAAGCAAAAAGCCTGGGACCACTTACCCATTGTGCCGGCGTCGTAGCAGCAGCGACAAAGCCAACGCAGATCAAAAAATATCCCAATGGAGCGAAAGTCTTCATTAAACCCAAGTTCGTCCCACCAGGCATGGTAAACAACAGGAGAGACCAAATACCCCCACGACTCGACTTCAACACTATTTAAACCATCCGAGCTGTTGTAAACACCGCACTATTGCACAAAGTCAGGAAGTAAGTAAGCAAACCTTCATTGCTGTTGCTCCTTCACACCCGTTGTTACTCCAAATGACGATCAGATGACACATGTTTGTCTGCATTCTGGGGCTATCGGAACTCAGGGGTCTGAAGGTAACAGCGAAAACGCCGTGGGGGCGTCTGATTTCCCCGCACTTGTGGTGAGAACTATGATGGAGTTGCGATCACCGATGTCCACGAGATCGTGGATCCACGTTTCGTTCTGGTTAGCAACCCGCATGCTCGGAGAAACGCATGAAGTGGTACATAAGTTGAGTGGTCTGACGGGTATTTGTCGGCTCGACTCATTTAATTTGGGAGCTGGCGGGAATGAGAGCTGCGGATGACCTGTGGATTCCAATACCAATAAAAATAGCTTACAACAAGAGTTGTCCATGTAGCTACCTAGCAAAGGCTTCCACACTCAGTTCAAGATCACGGCCAAACGGAATGTTTGAGTTACTTACCTCGGGAATACTTACAACGGCATCAGTTGATAAATATTAAAGGCGAGCTTCCATCACTTGCCGGCGCTGATGACACCATATGCAACGGGGATGGAATGTTTCCAGAATATGGGGAAATGCATTGAGAAACGTAGTGGAGTTTGAACATAACGTTGAGCACTGAAGTACTAAGGGGCATCTTGTGTTCGCTTGGCACGTGCGGATTCTCACCAGAGTGTCCCCATCCATCTCGGTCTGTGGAACTAAGTCCCAGCAGTGACGCCCTCATCCCGGAATATCCTCTCACTATGCTTGAGAATGCCAATCAAGTCGTTATCCATGATGGAGCTTTCACAAACGTACAAACGCATCACCGTGGAGAAAGTGGTATGTCTCTCTGGTGGTTATAATAAAGTCAGGCATTGATAAGAGGCTGGTTAGACTTGAAAACTCTCTTTGATGCATCCATTCTCGCCGCGACTCACGATCCTCAGCCCGAGACCCACCACCACGTTGCTTGCCAGGGACCCGCGAGTAATACATATCTGAGATAACCTTATGGGCTCGACAGGCAAATCGCCGCTTTCCAGTGGTATGGGTCAACGGACCCTTAGGAGGAATAGGTGAGAATGTCGTGCTCTCTAATTGGAATTGGAACGCATCTGGAGCAGAAGATGGGGCGAAGGGACTTGGGATATCTCTTGGCCAACGGGCGCTCCTCAACCTCTTGCACGCGTGCGCTGGAACTGATCTACGTCAATCGCCTGATCTGCTCAAAGGGCTTCTGGGGGCTGATTATCGAATGGCGTTGTCCAGAGTCAAACGGGATAGGTTCTCCCTCAATTCGAAGGATTTAGAAAATATAACTAACCAGGTGAGGAGCGGGTTTCCCGTCACCATGCTTACAATTTCCAATAGGCAGTCGTTTGCAAGTTTCATCCTTCTCTTTTTGCAATCAAGCAGTTCTTGAATGCCGTGAAAACAAGAATACTCCAAAAGATGCACAGTATATCTTTCCCGTCTATCGGCTGGGCAATGGGGCAAAGGCAGTGCACCTCCGGCCGATTGAAAAAAATCCAATCTTTAATCCCTTGCATAACTCCACAGATTTTAGTGACAAAGTTTGTCACGATATGGCGCTACCCTGGGACCTAAATGGGATGCTGAAACGTTCATATAGAGTACTTGAAGATATGATAAACGACTGTACGTCTGAATCGAAATACTAGCTTAGTATCCTTCTTTCGTCGCTAGCACTCTGGGACTTTGAGATGGTTATCATAGGGATCGAGTGTGTTACTTACAACTATCGTCAATTTTCGAGACAACGGCTCCGAAAGCAATCAAGAAATGGGTTTAACAGGGCTGGGTTAAAAGCTCTTTTGTTAGAAACATATTTCAAATTCACACGTTAATAACATGTTTTCACATACATGGGGTTCGATCATGGCGTGTGAATATTGTGAAATTCAGCACAAGGAGTTTTGGCCGCCGTCGGAAAAGTTTCATGTCCACTAATCCCTGTCATGAATATTCTTTGCACCTTGGAAACATTATCAATGCTTTCTGCTCAACAAAAGGAGATTCTGCTTGCCGCTCATCATTGATTTGTGGAGACGAAGCAGGCCGTGCTCAAAGAGCTGTTGGATTTGGTCGACTGTCATCACGAGGGAAGGAGTAGTTGATGCTCCTTCGCTGACTTCGAAGCCACCTAGTGACCATCCCGATGACTGGGATATGGATGACTACCTCTAGTAATGGGTTCCATACATTGCGTTTCCGACTTTTTCTCTTCAAAATGTCGCCTACATCCTTTTAGTATAGTAATCCACTTTTCACTGGTTTTCACAGAGTGTACTTAACACTCTGAAACCCATCTCACATGACGCCTCGGTGAATCTCACGTTAATAACTCGGCAGGTTCTGATTTTAACTCAGCCCTACTGATAACACGATCCAAGGTCAGGGGCCGATGCATCAAGGTCTTCTGGCTGATGACAGGGCATAAGAGGACCAAAGAATACCCTGGCGTAAAACATTAGGGGTATTATATTCTACCGTAATGCACCTCTGGACGGCCACCGCCAACGACGACAGACAGTCCAGTGCTCGAGCTGAAGTACGTAACTGATGACAGCTGAACATGGTAGCTTTCCTATTCGGTTCCGAAGTCCATTGTGTTACCACCGCTTTACTCACAAATGGCACTGACTGTTGTCAACAGTCATGCAGCCAAATCAGCCATTTGTTACTGATCATGGGAATAGTCCCTCAGGGGGCCTGAGCGGGGTCAAAACTGGTGTGCCCTTGCCCCTGATTCTCTGGTCATACCACGCAACCCATGTTTGATAACGCAACGAATTTCACGATCTTTGGTGGTTATTTCACAAATTATGCTCAGACGCACAACCACTATCATGGCCGAAACGGTACGTCCATTTCAATAGGCTCCTGTTCAGGGGGGTCGTTGAACCGTAAGCCCTCGTCAGGCCTCCAAATCCTACTTGAGTCTTCTATTCCCGAAGCCGCGCACGACTCTTCCGCCCGTAGCTCACTTTCGTGTCATCCCGGAACGCGCGAGCAGTACATCAGTGATGTCACCAGTTGGGTTCGCGCCCATAATGTTGCTCTCTCTGTTGAGGGTTCAGGCGAGCACCATGAGCGAGGGAGGCCACATCATAGGCTGATGTGGCTCAGTGGTCCCGCTGGTGTGGGCAAATCCGCAGTCGCCCAAACTTGCGCTGAAATTCTACAGGAGTCCTCAGAACTTGGTGCAGCGTTCTTCTTCTCAAGGCCGAATCAATGTGGTAAATCTGACAAGTTCTTTACGTCCATTGCGTATCAACTCGCGACGTGTCGGAGACCTGCAACGAGTCCTTATGGTGCTCTGCTGGAGGAGGCGATACGAAAGGACCCAAGTGTTGTCACGAAGTCCTTGGAAAAGCAGTTCCACGAGCTTATCGTCGACCCTGTTTTGGACCTGTTCGAAAATGGTGGCAGGATACATCCGCACCAGGTGGTAATCATTGTGGACGGATTGGACGAGTGCGATGGAAATGACATGCAGTGCGAAATCTTACGTCTTATCGCGACAGCAACGCTGGAATACCCCGAACTCCCACTTCTATGGGCAATTTTCAGTCGCCCAGAACCCCATATCGAATCGACAATCCTGGAGTTTGACTCTTCATGGTGGAAGACCATACTGCCTGTCTCGCAAGACGCGGACAGAGATATCGAGCTATACCTGAAGAGCAATTTCGCACGAATCCGGCAGCGATACAACCTCTATCTCGGATCCTCCAGCTGGCCTTCGGAAGCGGATATTCGCGCCTTAGTACGGAAGTCGGCTGGTCACTTCCTCTACCCTGCGACTCTCATCCGCTTCTTCGACGACCCTTCTTTGCCCGACCGAGAGCAACAACTGGCGGACCTCCTTTCCTCTCAATCTCCCTCAGCATCAAAGTCAATCTCGGCGCTATCACATCTTGATGCATTCTACACCCTCATCATGCAACGCATCCCACGATCCAGTCTGCCCTATACCCTCAATGTCCTCCTAATCCTCACAAGTCCACTGATCGCCAGCAGCATGATTGTGACCAAAGTTAGCGATTTGCTTGGCTACACTACAACCACAACTTTATCTGCCATCTATGCTCTGCGATCCGTCTTGTTCCTACAGAATGATTCTGTTGGTAACAAGGAGCTTCAGAACAATCAGGGCTCGAAAGACATGAAGATCTCTTTTTACCATTATTCTTTTGTTGAGTTTCTCCGAAACCGGGCGAGATCTGGGGAGTTTTACGTTTTCCAGCCCATGTGTCGCCTATTTTGGGCTAGGAGATGTCTTCAGATCCTGTCCGAATTCGACCAAGGTTCGTCAATGACCTTTCGTTTCTTCGCTCTTATTCCAGTAATAATACGCTCTTATGTCCACCAGGTGGCCTAACAGCAATAACGCTTAGAAACGGGAACACTCAACCCCATGAACAAGCAACAGAACTCCAGAAAAATCTTTTCATCGAAGCCAGCTGTTCCTTCCTTGAATTTTGCGCTCGTATACCAAATCTACGTGATTTCCCCGACCTCCTTCAACAACTCTACGCACTCGATTTTCGTAGGATAGTCATTTCTGCTGGAATGAACATACAACATCTTGTAATGTGTATCCGGGAGGAAGATCTCGTTGAGCTAATGAAGCAGGTGTGTCATTCATGCTCTTCGTCCATACATGGTGGTTTCTTATATCGGGTAGCTCGATTTGTACGCTTGGGACCATGGTAGTAGTCTTAAAATGCCTAGACTCCTTCGCGAACGTCTGTCGGCAGCAAATTGGATGACTCGGTCCATTCTCAACATCAAATACAAAATCGACTCGGCATTAAACTGGCGAACAAACTCTTCCGATTCAACCTCCTCTTCCGCTTCATCAACGCCCTCCCGCGTTTTGTCAGTGTACGAATTGGGTCTTGGGGACGAGAAAGTATATCTTTACCCCGAGCTTGCGAGCTTCGGGGTGATGTATCATGTCTGCACGAGTGTGGACGAGTTGGAGGAGCCGTATATTCTCTGGAATGCGGGCGATGAGAATACGGGAGCGTAGTGGGATGGACCCGATATCTTCTGGCACCAATGAGGTGATGAGGGGAGTGTGGTAGAATAGAAGTACGTGAATGGAATATACACATGAATCAAAGCATGGGGAAAGTGTAGATTGAACAAATGTAGAGAGTTTGATAGAAGCCGAAGGCCTCACACCCAAATAGCCTGCCGCGGGATAACTATGGACGAGGCACGAGAACTAACAGCGCAGGAGTAACGTCCGCTGCCAGGTAATCGAGCTGTGGTGGCGTTTTTTTTTATGAGACTACCTAAGTGGCAACCACAACGAAAAGCGTCCCCTTCCAGCATTTGATTGCACGGGGTAAGAGTCGGACAATCAACCCTTGGACTGCGCCAGACTCATTTCGCAGGACCTGGAGTATTGCACATCGTCCAAGTCGTTCTGGAACGTTGTCCCACTCCCGGCGAGAACCACGTCTCATAATAATACTAAGTGCTGAGGGATCAGCTTGATCCATACGTGTCCGAGGAGAACAATCCATTAACCACTGATACGCTCCTTCATCTGTAAGCTCTCCGATTACCTTACTTCCTACGCGCCAGAGGTTCATCTATAATCCGCCAGCCGTTCATAGACTGGTAGCCATCCACTTGGCGTGGAGGGTGGTGGTTTGATTGAACCTTTGCGAGAACCCCTCAAATCCGATAACGTTACCTGTCAGAAATTTCGAGCATCAAGATCCACGATTGAACATTAACCACCTTGAGATAGCCTGATCAAGCAATGTTGTATATATACGCAGATGGTTTCATCTGAGAAATAAACTAACGGGATAGATAGGCGTAGAATTTTGAATACTGTAGGTTAAAAGGGGATGGCGTAAAGAAGATAACTAGGTGTCGCAGGATAACATAGCGAGCAAAAGCGCCAACACATCGATGCAAGTGTAGCAAGGGGTGCTTAGCTAGTTTGTCGTATACTGGAAGGTGTTGGGAGGTGAGTGAGAAGGGAGGAGCGTAGGTTTGGAGGTAGGGGACAGGATTAGGACGAGAACATATCAAACGAGGTATCGCAAATCGATCTGGGATGACCAAACGAAACGTGAAGTATTTAGCCTTGTGAGTGATGGAAGGGAAGAAACAGATGCGGTCGTGAACAACGATTGGATAACGAGCAATGAATGGTGCTCATGGCGGTAGGCATGAAGGTGATCAGTCCAAAGACCCATGAAAAGGAACATAGATAAGCAAGGATCTCCAAAAGAAACAAAGGTAGAGGAGGATAAACCAACAGGTAATTCTGGAATTGTGGCAGTATCACGCAGTTCAGAGCAAGTCGTTATTCCCAACAACCGCCTCAGGGTTGACCTTGACCGCTGATTTTGCCCGAGGCTTTGCCTTGCCAGCGACATTCTTTGGCAGTCCGAAATCGAGCTTCCTTGGCCTGATGATATCCTCCTCGTCGTCCTCATCCTCTTCCTCCGCTCGAGGTTTTGGTCCACCCTCATCGTCACTGCCCCTAATCATGGATTTCCTCCTGGGGCTTCGCCTCAGGGCAGTCGGAGCGCCTGCGCCTCCTTCCGACTCTCCTTTCCCGACCGCTGGGCGTTTACCCTTCCGGGCATTTGGGAAAAGCACAGTAGGTTTGCATCCCATATCGGGCGAATAATCGGGATGTTCGATGGGGAGTAACGAGCTGGGAGGGGGTGACAGTGGTCGATTCTTTGCGTGATCGTATAGTGGATTTTGGTATTCACGACGCACACCACGGCTAATCATCATGCAAATTGATATGAGACATCGTAGCTGGAAGGGGAAGGACGATTTACGTACAAAACATAGGTCACTGTGGGCTTCTCATAAGAAGCCGTGCCCGGAGTCCTGGGACTGACACTGTCAACACGTGGACTTTCGCTTTCTTCGCCAGGAGATGGTGATGCCGGAACCTCATAGAAAGGGTTATCGGGCGAGTCAGAAATGATGGGGAACTGGGGTGTCTTTGGGGCTTTGCGACCACGTAGAAGACCAATCTGTTTCTTTGGGGTCTTTGGTGGTGAGGCTGGTTGAGTCTTGAGCAGAGAAACCGTGGTTGAAGGTCCTGGGGTGCCCGCCGGCGGAGTGATCGGGGCCTGACTTAGCGGTTTGCGGTGTGATGGAGGTGGTGACGCCAGCCCAGTGCTGCCCTGCGACTGACTCCGCCGCAGAGACTTGCGGTAGAGCAACGGTGCAGAAGGTAATGTATCGTCACCATGAACGTCCTTCTCACTTTCCGACGCGCTCGCCGTTCCTTCGTCCCTATCCCCGAGACGACGAAGCGCTGGATCTGGGCCCGCCAGCCAAAAAGCTTCCTCATCGCCATCTTCGCCCTTGCTTTGGCTCAGCCGCTGTTTTTTGCGGGAGTTTCGGCCTGGACGTGGGAGTTCATTATCTTCCTCATCACTACTTAGCAGTGCGGATCCCTGGTTCTCGAAAACGTCGCCTGCGTCGCTATCAGAATCACAATTGCCTCGTGATCTTCCTCTCTTGTGCCTCCTGTGTGTCCTGGGAGGTGTGGGTAGCGAGGCTGTTGACGCTGAGCGCTTTAGCACGCGCCGGGGTTGGGGAAGGCCAAAGTCGCCTGGTGAGACTTCCATGACGGATATCGCGCTTTCGAGGGAGAAAACTAGAGTTCTGACGTGTAGAAAATGGGGAAACTGGTGTCGCAGCACAATGAGGTGGTGGTGGTCAGGGAGGAATGGGGAATGAACTTGTCGATGTCCTCAATTACAATCGAACAACGGACCACGAGGAACAAATACACGTAAATACGACAATGTCAAGACATTATGTAATTATTGTCTTGTCTCACGCTCACGGATAAAGTTAGGATTAAGTTATGTGCAAGTCCCCAAGTGTGTCAACACCCGAGCTCTCTGCTGGAGGCTGATACCTGAGCATTATCTGAGCGTGCAGGCACCAGGTAGTCTCAGAGGAATCTCGGGGTTAGAATCTCGACGCTAACTCATTCGCTCATCAGGATTAGTCACTAGAACGTCTCTCAAATGGCCCTCGAGCTCTTCAGGTCCCCATTTGTCTGACAGGTGCAACGCACCCAAAACCAGATTACTGGGGAATTGCTGGTGTGCTCTATAATCTTTATGCGGAGCGGTGTTTCAAATGAGTATTTGCTCACGCAAGCAAGAGCTTCGGCCGTGGATTGTTGTTAACCGTACCTTCTGCTGTTCCGCTCCATTTACGGTTGGAATCTGGAAGCCACTACCCGTCTCATTCACGGGCAGTCCTTGCTGCTATCGTTGACGACCTTATGTTAGTAAGGTGAGCTAACGATGCTCTCTTCGCTATTCTCCTGTTCGTTCATTCCTCATGCTGTGCGCCAATCACAGCTTCCGACGGCCGTTGATAAAAATATGTCATTGCTGTCCGATCCGTTAGACGCGCAAAATCACTAATCTCCGACGTGAAAACGTTGTCCAACGTGCGCCTGCCCTGGTACAATCCCAGTATTAAGACAGGACGGGATACTTGCAGATAGTTTCGAGACAGCCAAGCACAGTGCCCAAAATTTCAGAGCTCATTGCAATGGGTCTCTGATGGCTATTTGCTCTATCCGACGTCGCACGGCCGGGACCTGGTGCGCGGCTGTTATGACGGATGTGATGAACCTATGTAAGTGTTTCAGGATTAAAATCCCCACTTTCATGGACAACTCTCCCCGACGTGAATCCTTCTCTTCTTTCTTTCACTTCTTCACCTCCCCAACTTTGTTCTCTTCGGTCTTGGCTTTAACTCATCTTGGTCGCTTCCTTAATATATCCTCGCCTTTATTTTTTTATTCTCGTTGGCGATGAAGTCTCATACGCACTCCAATCTTGATGGGGTTCATCTGCAACCACCCAACCAGACGAATGCCAGCAGAAGGATTACGCCGGACCCAACATTTCTCGAAGCGATCAACGGTCTATCGACCAACCCAATCCGCCTCAGCCTCATGCATATCAGCAACCTTTCTCATTCCTCCTTGGATTCCGAGGCAGACTCCTCTAGCCTATACTCATCTGACTTTCAAACAATCGATATCACGGAACACTCTCCACCTCAACATCTGACGCTCGGCTCACGAGGGGAGGCCAGACACAAGGCACATACGAAACAGGATAGTCTCGCTTTGACAGACCCGGTGTTCGTTAAAGCCATCGACGACATGACTGGCAACCCTTTCAGACTGAGCTTGATGAAGTTCGACGGGTCTCTGATCACGCAGGATGGCGAGATTGTAGAGAAGAGGCGGTCAGATGCTTCGACCCTTGAGAAGGGAACAGCGATAAATTCAACCGCGTCGATGGAGAAAGCCATATACGTGAGTACGCCGCCCTTCAACGAACTTGCTGCACAAGACTAACGGAAATCCAGGTTGAATTTGAAGCAGGAGATATGCGAAACCCGGCAAGTTTCTCGAGGACGACGAAATGGATGATTACCGCCATCGCATGTTTCTCCACCCTCATAACAGGTACGTCCTCTCCTACTGGCACCTCCGTTTCTCACTCATCCTTCCCGACATAAACTTACAGCATGTACGGCGGCATCGTACAACATGGGCTTCCCTTCAATGATACGCGACCTCAACTGCACACCATTCCAAGCAACAATCGGTCTCAGCGTTTATGCGCTCGGATTCGGCGTCGTACCCCTCGTCACTGCATCATTCTCGGAAGAATTCGGTCGACAACCATTGTACATTGGATCCGGCATTGGGTTTACCTTGATGTATATCATGATTGGATTGTACGTACACCCATTGACTTGATGCGCATGGCAACTAATCAAGCCGCGTTCAGGTCAAAGAATATTCAAACAGTCATCGTAGCTCGCTTTTTGCAAGGCTCGTTCGGCTCAACTGGAGCGACGATGGTTGGCGGTACGATCGCTGACATCTGGGCACCATCAGAGTACGTCCACTTCCCACCTAGTCACTCTTCACCCATTGTAATGTGTTCCACAGACGAGGGCTACCCATGGCACTCTTCTCCGTGGCAGCTCTAGGTGGAAACGGTATCGGACCAGCAATTGCGGGCTGGGTAGAAATGAACCCTCGCCTTGGCTGGCGATGGATTCAATGGATCCAACTCATGTATGTACTGCATTCCATTAACGTCCTTCCGCTCGCATTCATTCCATACATGATAGGGTTGCCGGGCTGTATCTCATCGTTCTTCCCTTTCTACTCAAAGAAACGCGCTCCACAGTACTCCTGACCCGGATGGCTAAACGATTAAGGAAGAAGACAGGCGATGTGAGGTATCGTGCACGGGTTGAGGACGAGGGGATAAATCTTAAGAGCCTGATTTGGATTTCCTGCACAAGACCTATTTGTGTGTATCCCCGATCTCCTCAGCGTCGTCGACCTCTAGCTGATGATCTTGCGAAGATCTATTGCTTACGGAATCAATCGTCCTCAGTTTTAGCGTACGTTGTCTAACCATTATATCGAACAGTAGTGCTGATTTTATCCACTGCAGTTATGGATTGGATTTGCCTGGGGTGTAACTTATTGCATGATAGAGTATGGTTTTATCGACGCATTATGTTTCAAATGCTTACCATCCTCTTCAGGTCTATTGGGGCAGTTTTTCGTACACTACACGACTTCAATAACGGCCAAGTTGGTCTTGTATTCTTAACTATGCTGTGAGTTCTTTCATCTTCGCCCCAACCTATACCTTAACAGGATTGTAGAATTGGCTCTCTGCTCGGCTTCATTACAAACTTCTATCAAGAGCACCTGTACAAGTAAGTCGTTTACCTCTGATTCGTCAGAGGTCGGGTTCACTCAAACCTCGACGTTGTGAACAGGAAATATCACCCAACGCGAGGCATAGAAGCACGTCTATACTGCGCTTGTGGAGCTGCGTTCTTCTTACCGGCGGCAATGTTCATTTACGCCTGGAGTTCACTACGACAAGTTCCTTGGGTCGTGTTGACAGTTGGGATTACGGTGTGTATCGCGCTCACGATACCATATGTGCTCACTAAAGTCTCCATCAATTAGATATTCATCTGGGCAATGTTCGTTATATACCTCGCTGTGTTCTCGTATATGGCCGATTGGTATGTCACTCAACCCTTCCAGGTTGCACACCATCCTAATTCCATGTGCACTAAGCTACGGTCCATTCGCATCGTCTGCTTTAGCAGGACAAAGTCTCGCACGTAAGTATCTGACCACTATCATATCATGCATGACTATATATCTTGTCCTGTAGGAAACTTGAGTGCGACTGCTTTCCCGCTCTTCACAACTCAAATGTACAACGCCCTGGATTATAAATGGGCTAACACACTCTTTGGCTGTCTGGCCGTCTTGATGATTCCCATCCCTTTCGTTCGTCTGCTCCTGGCCGTTATTGACTAGAAAATTTGACAAATTCTCTTTTAGGTTCTATTTTTCTATGGACCTCTTATTCGACAACGAAGCAAGTTCTCACGAGGTGTTTTTGAGGCACAACAAGCAAAGTAGAAGAGGTTACATTCATTATTTTCGGACTCTTAGAGGTGGTTAGTTTTTATGGTGCATAGATGGTTCTATCATTTCTTCATGGTACAGGACACTAACAATTTGTATTTCCAACTATCTTATTGATGATATTAGTCTTGCTGGGCATTGGGTTCGCCAACTTAGTGCTGATTTATGTTGAGGACGAAAGCAGCAAATTTGTGTAAGATGAGTTGACATCTGTATGCCTTTAGATGGACTTCATGTGGAGAGTGATGCCTGGCTACCGATGAACTCATGGCTGAGCAATATAGTTGTAGGCTGTTGTAGTCTAATATATGAGCTCATCAGTATTGCAACCTTGCTCTCTACTTAGTACACTACCTTGTTTATCAAGTACCATGCCCCTGTAAGGAATGAGAATGAGCTGCTGTAGAAAATCAGATAAAGTATGAGTTGGGTTTCAGTGGGTACAAGCACAACCTCATGACATGGGAGCAGACAGCCCCAAGAAGTGGTGGACACATTGGCAATTGCCAGACATGACAAGACCACCTTGGCATCTTGTCAAATGCTACCTGACCATGGTAAACCATAGGATCTCTGACCTATCATCAGTGTCCAGTTTGGTTCAAGCTTACCACCATCCCCTCTCAATTGTGGAAATTACCAAGGCAGTGGAGACATATTGGACTGGAAGTTGCAGTAGGAATTAGCTACTATGTACTGGACAGTCATTGAAACAAAAATAGCTGGATTTTGGCTATGAGACAAGCTTCTTTGTTCAATTTTGTATGGGATGTTCTGCTAGCCCCATTGCATGATGTATGGGGCACTTAGTAGAAGGGCTATGTACTGCTGTATTGGATGTAATGATACTCTTCTGATATAACATAAAGTCTAGATGATGGATTACCTTCTTATTTCATGGGTAGCAGATGCTCAGACTACCACTGGCCATTGAGCCCTCAACTAACAGATTTTTATCAATGCATCCTGCATGCAAGCTAAAAATGATGCTACTGTCATTCAAGGAATGGAAGTTGATGATCACACAAAATGTACATCCAGGCATTTTGCACTTTTCTTTCTTTGGATAGGTACAGTAGGGGGGAAGTGGACTGAAGACTTGGCAGCATAGTTGAGTTTGACAGCTATATCCTGTAGCCAGAAGATTGAGTCCCCAGTACCACCTTCTGACAAGCAGTATCAGTTCAATGGATAGCCACTCATTCAATATCTGTGGTAGTGACTTTACATACTTTGTCCTGTTCACTAGGCTGAAGAGATAATAGTGGCTAGGGGTGCCAAAGTTCAGTTCAGTTTGGTTTGGCCCCCCACTTTGCTGAACCTGAACCTGAACCTCAGAAAAAGTCCTAAACCTAAACCTGAACCTCAGAAAAAGTCCTGAACCTGAACCTGAACCTGGACTGAACTGAACCTGGACTGAACTTTCTGAACTTGGTTCATGGGGCTCAGTTCAGGTTTGAACCTGGTTTGAACCTGAACTTTTTATAATTTGAAAATATTTGAACAAAGATATATATTTGCTTATTTCTACTTTACTAGCTGATATATACCTGCTTATTTCCACTCTACTGGTTCCCAAACCTCTGCCTCTTCTCTTCCATCAAGAATCTTCATCTGATACCCATTCTTGGCAATCTCCAAGGCTTCAAATATCCCAACACCCAAAGAATTCTGAGTGAGTGTATCTGTATGACCTCCACCAGAGAATGCATGCTCAGAGGAAACAGAGGAACCAGGGATTGCAAGATAATCTGTTACGGTTTCATCTATATGTTTTATCTATACTTAGAGGTGCTGAGTGATCACAGTGTTTCATATGTTGTATCAGCCCCTTGA
>JAEUWK010001491.1:0-11482 GCA_018524425.1 Podaxis sp. AQ795752 | reverse complement strand
TCCCTAGAGAGGGGACCGCAATACAAAACGTAGCACACATACCTAGGTAATGTCCTACAGGGGCACGTCCCCTGACAATCTAGCAGTGGATAGGTTAGACTTGTTGTTGTTGAACAAATTGCTAGGTTTCCTTAGATTAGGATCATTTCTTAGATGCCATGCAGAGCAGTCACTATGCTGTTTGCACTTGTGCTGCCACTCCCAGTGACATTGGTCAATCAGACTAGCAACCCTTTTCATTTCATCCAGGGAATTGGGCTTGCCTTCAGCCCAAGTGGCAATCAAGTCCTGTATGCAATCTAGAAGGCCCTTGTAATAATGATGGTAGAGGACTGAGTCTGGCCAGCTGACTAAACTAGCCAGGCAGTTGAACTCAAGGTCATACTTGAGGATGGGCTGGTTGCTGGCCATCCAGAGAGTATCTAGCTTCTCAGCAGCTTCCCTGGAAGGATCTGCTAGCCCAAAGCAATTTTCTATTTCCATGACAAAAACTTCCTAGCTGTTGAGAAGTTTGTGGTCCAACCATTCAAGGTCCTCAGACACAAGGATGGTCTGAAACCAGTCGAGCACAGTACTGGACAGATAGGTGATAGTGAAATAGATTTTGGAAAAGTCCTCTGGAAACTGATGTGAATTCAAGGTAAAGTATAAGCAATATTGGAAAACCCATTGACAGATTTTGAGGGGGTCTGAGCCATCAAATATCTCAGGCTTAGACCTTAATGTGAGGAGGGTTCATTGGGCCAGCAGAGTTATTGTGCTTCAGGAAGCAGAGGGTGCAAGAGAGGTGACCTAGGACATTTGCTAACAGCTCCTGGGGTTCTGGGTTATTACCTTTGTCCATACCAGGGTCATTGTTACTACCATCACTACTGTTTGCAGGGTCCAGTGGTTTTCTGGTGCTTCCTTGTGGGTGATTGCTAGAGAGTTGGTCCTGAAATTGGGGCTAGGGAGTAGTTGCAGTAGACATATGGAAAGTAGGGTGGTGTAAAGCAGGGGCTGAAGAATAAACACAATCTGTACAAGGGAGGATGGGTTCTGGAATAGGAGTTCCTTGAACTTGTGCAATGCTTTGAGTTGTAGATGGCATAAGATAGAATGATACTGAGGTTTGAGTCAGAATATACTGTTAAGAACTAACTCTGGATGTGGAGGTGGACTGTGAGCAGACAGTGTCAGGTATTCATGGACCAAGAAGACAAGGCCTTGGCTTCAGCTTATGTGTTGTGCCCCTCTAGTACCATGAATGGCCTCACTTGACCAACTACAGACTTGAGCAGACAAACAGACAGAGGTTGGACAGAAACAGGGCAAGTCTGGACCAAAGGGCAGACTTGTAGCAGACAAGCAGGAGAGAGAGGAGAGAGATCCAAGTTGATATTCTGACTGGCTGCTACAGGCAGCTGTGGTCCTAATTATATACTGGCAGTCAGGATAAGTTCTGGAGAGTAGTAACTAAGCAGTAGCAGTAATAGCTGCCCCAAGGAGAATACAAGTAACATGTGAGTTGATATCCATGGTGAAGACACAAGGATGGGGAGCCTGTCCATGTGGTGTCTGGTCATCTGATAGGACAAGGGCAGAGGTGAAACATCAGATAATGGGTAAGCCTAGATAGGCAAGTGATAATCAAGGGAAGAAGGGAAAAACCATGGATAAATGGAAGGAGAGCACAATAATTAGGTAAGAATTCTGATAGGAAAAAAGTGACAAAAGGGAGGGTATGGAGAACAGCATTTCCAGAGAGATGGTGCCTGACAGAGATGGAACAGAGGTTAAACTGAATAGGATCCACAGAATCCAAGTTGTAACCAAGGCTCTGAGAGCTTAATGGGCACAAAGTGAAGTCCATAACAAGAGTTTACAACATACAATAGCCTGTGAAACAGCTTGAGTACCCAACAGGTAAGAGCTTGTGCACCTCACTGTGTGTGGCAATATATATGCTGCTCATCATCAGATCACAAAGCACCTGATCAGGTTAGGTGAAGTTAGATATCTGGAAATGATCTCTCCTGGGAAGTGACCCCAGGTGCCACCCAACACACTCAGAGGAATTGAGCTGGCCAGAGAACTGGTGCACTCCTTCTGAGCCAGACTCTTAATGTTATCAATGACAGAGACTTCCATGATTGTCGCTCTGCCTCGAAAACACAGATCCTTTACTTCATAAAGACATGGACACGTGCGGTCATGGGAAATTGAACAGACCAACCAGGTCCTAATTTTATTCTTTGATCGCCTACCCTATTTCTGCGGAACCTCCATTTATAAAGTGCCCCGCTGATGTCGCGTTTTCCGCACCAGTTATGCCTATTCTCCGTGTTCAATTCCCCGCAAACTGGCCGGGATGGACAACACCAGAGTGTAGACTGACGCCTGTCTTTACCGACCCAGGCCATGGCTTTCCTCCTCACGATAAACTTGTCACTGTGATGGTCAATCCAAAGACCAGTGCTGACTATTACTCCGATTCGCCTGTCTTCCGAGCACACTTTATTCGCGCAACGGGTCCCATCCCGGTGGCCCTCAAGTTCGCCATGTGGGACGACCTCGTTTCCAACCTGGTTGAAGAAACAACCGTCCACGCCACCGTACTAGAGTCACTTCAAGGCGAGACTGTTCCCAACTGTTTTGGCCTTTATGCTGGCACAATGGATAATAGTCAAACGGTCGCATGCCTCGTGTTGGAGTATTGGGGAGAATGTCTTTGTCGGCCATTCGATCGGCTCCCAGTCGAGCTGCGGTGCGTAATCTCTTTTGTTCTGCTTCTTTCCAGCCAAGGTCGATTAACGAGTGCCCGGCAAGTCTTCGCATTCTCCAACAGCTGTGGGAGATACACAAAAGAGGTCTCCTTCACGAGCATTTTGCAGAGCAAAATGTTTTAGAACACAACGAAGACATTCGTATTATTGATTTTGACCAAACAGCCCACCACAAGTGCGATTGTGACATGGATTTTCGCCCGGGACAAAAGCTTCCGGATGCGAACAACATTGGGTGTGATCAAGTATGAAAGACTTGCCGTTACCGGATGCATTTATGGAGTCAGTACACCCAAATCCCGATAGTGAAAACCATCAGTAAATCTCACTCATTCCTTTGGTACAATTCCCACAGAAAGTTGAAGAGCAGATCGTATCTATCTGCTGGATATATATACCCCGTTTCCATCAGTCACCCATTTCATTCGATAGCAATATACATCTATATCAACTCCGCGCTTCCCTGGAATCAGTTTTCTATCCTACAAGCCACCAATTACTTTCAGTGCTGCCCAGCAAAAATGTCCACAGCCGGCAGTACACGGATGTCCTGCAAGTTCTGCCACTGTTGCAGCGCTCGATGTCTCTTCGGGCGGACTAGTCCCCATGTCACCTTCCGCACCGCTTTGCGTACTCTCCCCAGACTCATGTGGAGTCAACGGTCTTGTTCTCGTCGAACGTCGGCCGCGTTCATTTGACGACACAGAGGGAGCAAGGTCCAGCTTGGGTTGGTTCAAGTAGAATTGTCGGTAACACGATTGGTGGCCCCCATGGTGGCAGACGGAACACTGGAATAGCATCTTGCGGACCGTAAGCCGACTATATCGGGACAAAAAAGCACGAGAACTGATACATGAGTTGGCATTGGTTTTTACCATATGGTGCAAGTAACAGTGGGCGCTTTGCAATCGAGGCAATAGTTGAACGTCGGGCATTTCCAAAAATCACCCAAAGGTTGGCCGGCAGGCTTCATCAGCGGTTTCTTGCACTTTCCACAAGCCGTATATATTGTTGTATCAAGCTAGATAGAGGAGCATTGAGAAGCTTCCCGAGAAACTCAAAAAGTGCATCTTACCAATGCCATATTCTTGATTTCTTGTATTTTGGAATGTTTGCGGAAATATGCTGCAGCCGTATACAATTGGTATCTCAACAGTTGATCTAAAAGGTCGCACTTAACCATGAGTGTTGGACCGTTGGGTGGAAACCCACCTATGTAAGCGTCATAGATATGGAGTTGTTGGGTAACAGGGAGCTCTAGTTCTTCCGAAGCGATAACCGCCATAGTGGCCGCCGTTTGTACATCGCCCTGCCCTGGAATTAATTCACGACAAGTTTCAGAAAAACCGTGGTGCTCACAGTATGAACCAGGTCCTCAAACGCCTCTCGCAAAGCCTCCCAACAATATCCCAACATCTTATTTTCCTCCGCATTGACAATATCCGCGCGACGAGCTGTTGCCTTGACAGCCCCCGCCAAAGTCTGGCCGTTATTCGCAGCTTGGTCTTCGCGCCGATCCCGATTACCATGACCATACCTCCCTCTATTCCGACTCGTTGACTCCCGCCCCGCCTCGTCTCTCACCCCTACACTCGGTTCCGGCGTCTGGAACGACGCCTCTACGGCGGTGACCGTCCTAATGCTACTCTGCGATTCACGATGGTTCAACAACTTGGGCACAGCAGGAAGCGAAGCCAACGTCGAGCTCTGACTTCTAAACTTGGGCCGCACAGAGCTCCTACGCATCTTATTCAACGTCTGCTTCCTCCAAGCCAAAGTGCAATCCTCCTCTGATTCTGTATCCGCAGACCCAGGAGACGGCGACGAAGCACCATCTTCGTCTTCTTCAGTCCAATGTCGCTGTTCGGCGGGTCTCGACAGGGGACTGGGTGTTGCAGGTCCAATGATGGGATGGTGAGTTTCATCCTCCGAAGACTCGACTCCAACAGTTTGTTCCCCACCCTCGTCATCACTCCCAGGAGACGAGTCTGAATCGCTAAGAACACCCTCTCCAGCATTTCTGAGGCTGGTGTTCGTCTTGTCAATCGGGCTAGCGCTGTGATGAAGACCAGAAACTGACTGCCTGCGCAAAAGCACGGACCGCCGTGCTGATACGCCGGAATCAATAGATTCTCTCCGGCCCAAGAAGGAAGCACGCCGTGGAGTAATCGGAGGGAGGGTTGAGGATAGGTGGAGAGGAGAAGAAGAGTTCGAAGAGTTGGGAGTTGGTTTTCGTGAGGCAGAAGGGCTGCGATGGCCAAGTTTGGAAGATCGGTCCAAGTCGACGGAAATACGACGCGGACCGCCCCTCGGTCGGGAAACATCAGGGGATTTGCTGGTACTCGCACTCGATGGGAAGGAATAGGACACTAGGGCCGACATTGGAGTCGAAGCAGGATGACGCGGAAAGTTACCAAAAGATGAGAGGCGTGGAAGCGGAGACTGGGAAGATTGGGGGAAGACGCGGGACGTGCTTGGTCAACGAAAAGCCCATGAGCATCCAAATTTGAGCAATGTGAGGTTTTCCGGCGGCAAGGGCAGCCTGTAAGACATACAAAGTCAAAAGCCGTCATGATGGGGTTTCGAGAAGGGGGGTTACTGCACCTCCACGTTAGCCATACATAGAGAAGGTAAATCACTTCTCCCGTCAATGACGTACGAAGATGCGAGTTTTCTGAAAGAATCCGCCTCAAGGTGTACTTGGGTTGAAGAAAATATGCCGAGTTTCGGGTCTTGTGCCGGAACGGGGGATCGCCAATCCGCTTCAAGGAGGCTTTGGCAATGGCGAGTTCTTGAATGGATCGGGCGGGGTGCCTAAATGGGATATGATTGGGAATGAATCCGGCGAGAGGAAAAAAACACCTTTACATGTCGTCGTACGGTACCTCCCAGCGAGGGACATTATCAGTAACAAAGGCCAGTACGCCGTAAGGGGTCCAGGTCGTCGACGTGCGAGATATGGCATCAAGAGGCTTGGAGGTGTCTCTGATATCGACCTGGGTAAAGGTACCTTTGATGTTTTGAGCGAGCAAGCTATGGGAATCGGCAAATTCGATATCTAAACAACGATGGGGTGAGGAGAAGGATTAAAAAGAAAAATGTGATGCGTTTTGGTTGGGACTTCCAGTGATACCGCCGTCAGCGGATGTGCCAGTGACAGACCATTTTGGTATCCAACTCCTCACATCCCAAATCTCTACAGCATCGAGGATAGGAGTGGATTTTTTTCAGGTGATGATTTGACTTCTTTGGGTGTAGGCTTGAGTTCGCTGAAGCCCTTAAGGACGGAATCGAGGCCAAGACTGCTTCCAGCATGGCTCTGAAGCACTGGGTGGAGGAGTCACAGAATGAAGGTGATCCACTTGAGATGATACGGCAAAGTCGGCATGGGAGACAACGGCAAGTTCACATTCATACCCTGGACGTCATAGAATGCGGCGAACAGGATAGGAGGTATGAAGGGTATAGGTAGGTTTATTGGGAACGTGGGCGGCAGCTTCAGGACCGGTGAGGTTCCAGATCTAGAAGAGTCGGTGAATGGCAGAGGGGGGGATATGGAAACGACGATTTACCTTGACACAACGATCCAAACCAGCACTGGCAACCTATCCAAGGGTATTAGTAGTATAATCGTCAGGACCCTGGGTTGGAGATGGCAATGGCATGGGAGGACTCTTCGGGAGGGCTGTACCAGTCGAGGATCTTGTTGTTGAAGACTAGAGGGGCGGGGGGTGTGAGAGGTGGAAGGAGGGCAAGTGGGCTGGAAGGTGACCTCCGTATGCCCAGGCGACGTCTGTGCTGACACAGTCGATCTTGAGACCGGACCCCTCCCATAGGTTCCTGGAAGACTCGATCCTGAAGGGGGGGGCGAGAGGGGTGTTTTGGGTCGAGGGTTGTTGGCTATGAAGAGTCGTAGATGCAGAGTATCCTGAGAGCTGAGAATGAATGTGAGGGGAATATGTTGAAGAATCAGGAGTGGGAAGCGCACACTCTCTACCTGTGACTGCGATTCTGCCATCCTCGCCCTTTGAGATGATGCCACCTCCGGGGAGGGTTACTTTTGAGAGGCGAGCGTTGCGAGAGGGTGTGAGGTGTGAGTGGGAGCGAGAATCTGAGTAGAGGTCGAAAGGGTTATTGAAAGACATTTAGAGTATCGACGTGAGGCGACTCTGAGGGTCCAGTGGTTGGTTGCCTATGAGTTGCACTTGTTTTTTGTTCTTGCTGCTTCAGGTCCTGGAAGCGATGAGGTACACTCCACAGCTCACCATCCAAATGTCCTTGCTCCCACACCGTATCCCCTCTACACTACTCTCCACCAGCCCTACTATCCCTCCTATCACCCAACACCTTTACATCCCAATGATCACCACGACTCCCTCGCCATAACCACATCCCCCGGTCCCAATAACCTTCAGCCGAGGCCACATTACTGGCGTCTCGGCTATCCAAACAAACCCCGACACTGTCTTCTGCAGCATCTCTTCACCACATGGAACCAAGGTGCATCCTCGCTCCTCATCCCAGTCCACCACCTCATCTCCCCGCATCGACTTTTTGCATCAACACTCTATTTTCACTGGCCTCACTCCAACCTCTGGCGGGACCTTTCAGTTCAAGACAGTACCATTTATATAAGTATACTGCGTATCCAGGTGTCCATTCAATAACGATCACCATCCCTTAGTCCATATCAAATACACTTCAATTTCCAGACCTGACAGTTTTGAGTATCGACTCCCGAACAGCCTGGTTATCATTCACGCCCAAGCCCTGGAATTCGAGTTACATGTACGCCAAAATCTCTTTTGAGAAGTTAGATCACCAGCGTATAATCAGACTTACGAGTACTAGAATCAAGTTCCTGTTCCATCCTTAGAGTATATGTTCCATCTTGAGCATCGCGTTTGGCAAACTACCAACTACCACAGTGACCAGATCGTGGTGGAAAACGCCACGAACCCTTGTAAAACTTGTAAAGAGCATTGATAAAGTAACATGCTTTCCTCGTGGTTTGCACAACGGCCCCAACAGGTCTTCTCTTGTCTTTCGGACATTCAATTGTGATAAACGTGGGCCTGACACAGCCCTCTCTTTGAGCTCTCTGCGGTCTATGATTGGTTCTTCAAGAAACCCTCGAACCTAGAGGAACAACCAAACACACGAGGAATTGACTTATTCCCATTCCTTTGGTCAAAGGCTGCCATATCTAATCCAATGTGTCGTGGGTCCCCGACCCGGCCATTTCAACGCGGACAACATGCAAAGTCTGGGTTCTAAGTACGTATGCCAGGCAGTACTCAACCTGTCTATGCCTTGTATCCCTCTACTCTAAGAGCTCGACTCGACTCCGCAATGATGCCTGCAACAACCCGCATGACACGGTCAGCTTCCAAGAAAGCAGGGGAATCTACCCCAGCAGCCGAACCGCCCATGGTTAATCCCTCCCAACCCGAGCGAGGGAAAACGTCACACAAGGAGGGAACAGCACCACCCTCCCTCAAGTCCACTGCCTCCGAGCCTTCTCAACCCAAGGAACCAGAGGCTACTGGAGCAAGTGGCTCTCGTCTCACAACGGAGCACTCTCAAAGCAGATCCGCATCATCTGACGATGCCATGGCTGTACCTGCCCCCGAAAAACGCTCCCAGCAGGACTACAGAGGGAAATCAGCTCAGCGCATGGAGGCAGGAACAAAGAACACACCTAAATCCTCATCTCCGCCATTGACACATCAAGATACAGTGAAGGAGATCGAGGAGATCATTGAAGCCGTTGAGGGTCATCTCACAAGGCTTCGTACGCTTGTTCTGGATGGTTCTGATAAGCCCAAGCCAAGTAAGTCCTATATCTGCAGCTCGTTCTTGATCAGCACCCAAAGTTCCAACTCTTAAGGCGCCCAACCAACGAGGCCACAAACACGCGATGTTATCAGTGATATTGGTGAGTCTGACCCCTCCTACAAGGGACATGTCCCAAGTAACATGACTTCTTCAGACAAATTTTATTCGACACTCGCCAAAACAGATGCGTTCAACAAACCAGAGTCCATGGGGCAGAGTCGAGAGCTTAATTTGAAGGCAATCCAAATCATGCGCAGTGACTTCGAACAAGGGATGCAATCCCTCAATGAGCAGATGGCGCAGATCGTCCAGCAAGCCTTCTCTTGTGAGTGTCACATCAGAGCAAACTGGCATGAGATATTAACTTGCTCCAAGTAATACTAGATGACAATGGAGGCGTTGAGGAAGGCAGTGAGGAAGGCACCACTGAGATGGAAATTCCAGTCAGTGAAACCGTTGAATGTGAGAAAGCCCATGAGGGGCTGTTGGGAGGGAACGGAGGCTGTGGTAGTAATAGTGACACCGGCATTGAATTGGCGCTCAGAGAGGAGGTCAACATCCTGTCAAACAAATTTGAGGAACTCAAGGAAAGGGCAAGGTCGGGGCAAAATGATGAAGTGGTCTATGCACTTCCTGTCGAAAGTTGTAATTTGACTTGACTGTTCTCCTTGACAGTACCAGTCCTTCTCAACCATCAGGAAGAAAGACCTTGCTCGGCTGGGAGTGTCAGAAGCGAGAGCTGTCGACGCAGTGACTCTGTGCCAGAAAATCATTGGTTTCATGACGACCGAATACATTTTTGTTCCACAATGGGAGGAAGAGCTGGACCGTATGCAGGTGCGAGCAGTGCAGACCCCTGACAGATTCTGGAATGTTCTGGTGAGTTTCATCAGACTTTATTATCAAACTTCTTGTTCTCACCTCATTCTTTTGAATAATACAAGTCCGGGGAGAGCTCACGACTGTTAGTCAATGAAATAATATACAGTCTGATATCGGGCAACGTGTTTACTCTGCGTGGGGGTGCCTTGGTCGGTTGCATCGTAGAATACTCTCTGGGATCGTCTCCAAGGGCAAATGCTAAGGTGACCTCTTCCGTTGCGGGGTTACAAGACGTTCTCACCAAGAATTTCAGGATCCTAAAGCGAGGGAGGGTACTGCCATCCCTGTGATGAATCATTTGCGACAGGTTACACATTTGTCTGGCTCTACGGACTACCTTAGCCTCATCCTAGAAACCTCAGAGCACAGAGAGCATTTGAAAGCTACCCAGGCGACATGGAGAGAGAGCGCACAGGAGCTCTATAGACGGATACTCATCAGATGGTTACAGAAAGGCACGTCATTCGTCATCGTGGAAGCCAAGTCGCCACTGGCCCGGTTGGAAACCCATCTTCCTCAAGTCATCGCAGAGGCCGTTGCTCTGTAAGTACCACGTCACGTCCATACGCAGTCACACAGTGACACAACGCTTGGTAGGGCAAAATTGAGTGGCAAGGAATTTGTTCCGTTCTGTTTGACATCTGGAACAGAGTGGATCTTTGGAGTCCTTCACAGTCCACCCAAAGAGGCTAACAGGGGGGTCTGGAGGACGGCACCTATACCCTTCCGACCTACAGTGGGAGGGATTTTATTGCTCATCGCGATACTTCTATCTTGGGTAGGAGCCTCTGTACTATGATTCTCATGGCATCACTTTGCTAATAAGCCGGTTTAATAATCAAGGTCAGGAGAGCACCAGACAAGCTATGGCAGTTGGGAAACATTCAATAGTTTTACAAATGTGTACGAGAGAACAATATAAGCCTAGATGTTAACGAGCCAAAAATTCAAAAACTTGGACCTCCTCCGGGGAATTTCTGCCCAAGCAGCAACCGGTCTCCTCATCAAACAGCATTCTTGAGTTTACCTGCTGGAGGAGATCTCTACCGTTGACAAAACTAGCACTGATATCATTACCCCAGTCGTAGCCGAAACGGAGTGCAGGTTCATCACCGTTTACTCCGCATCCCTTGTGCAGACCAATCACAATAGGTCGTACATATATAAGCGACACCCGAAAGTGGACGTGGGGTGTATCCTCAGGGGATGGAGGGATATGGAATCCAACAATGTCTCTTTCGTCTTGAACCACCAGGCGGTATCCAGTTCCGTCGAAGGTGAATGAGGGGACAGTGTAACGCGAGTCGGTAAAGCGATATTTCCACAATGATTTCGTGATGGCCACGTTGTGGTGACGCCAATCTTCAGGATCCCAACCCATTCCAAGGGGCGACAGGGGCGGTATAGGGTAAATCTTAATTTCCAAGGTCACGCAGAGAACGCGTTTCTCGCCAAGGAAGAAGATGGTGCCCTGGATCAGACATCAGCGAAAGGTCTGGAAAGCGGAGCGCACGTACACCTTCCATACGCCTGCGTGTGTGTATGGTGGCACCCATGAGTTGCTCCGAAGGACATGTTGGCCATCGATAGACTTCAATCCAACTTTGCGTCAACTCGAGAACTGTGTTACGGGCCACGAGTTGACCACTCAGCCCAATTGCAGCTACGTAAGCATGTTGTCTGGTGAGGGGGATTGAGGCTAAGTGACACGTCGAGAGAGAAGCCGATGGCCCTACTCCAACCAAGCTCGCCTTTCGGATATGTAGTGCTCCTTCTTCGTGTTCTGCCCAAACTGAGGTATGTCAGTAACAAACCGAGGGGAGGTAAGCGGAACTGACACGATGTCGCAGAGCAACTAACAGCAATCGTGAACTCTAGAACGGGTGCTTTTGGGTTATTGGAGATGGCAAGCTGTGTGATACCCATCTCGGTCTTGGCATCTGGAGGGGGCTGGTAAAGGACTTGGGGAACGGGTTCCTTCGAGGAGAGGTCATAGG
>JAEUWK010000069.1:0-24551 GCA_018524425.1 Podaxis sp. AQ795752 | reverse complement strand
ACGATACCGTGCTCGATGGGGTACTTGAGGGTGAGGATACCACGCTTGGACTGGGCTTCATCGCTGGAAATGATATGAATAAAAAAGCGGCTGAGTGGAACTAGGGCTACATACCCGACGTAAGAATCCTTTTGGCCCATACCAACCATCACACCCTGGTGACGGGGACGACCGACAATGGAACTGGAGCTTGTCTCAGATATTGTATCACACATAGAGGGGTGCGTGCTTACGGGAAAACGGCACGAGGAGCATCGTCACCTAAGTAAAGTGAGTGCTGGAGTCTTACGTCTTGGCAAAAGTCGTCTCACCAGCAACTGCAGAAAGGGATGTCAGGAATAATGAGCTCGCAGGAATGGCAGAAAAAAACTTACAGCCAGCCTTGCACATGCCGGAACCGTTGTCAATGACCTGGTGGGCCGCGTCGTGAGTTTTGCGGGCGGGTTGTCCAGGAACGAGAGACCTACGAGGGCAGCAACTTCTTCCTCCATGATTGATTATTCGTGGACTCGTAAGAAGGGAAGTAAGAAAAATGGGATTGAAACTGGAATGATGATCGATTTATATGGCGATAGGACGGGCAGTGGCAGTTATCAAGGTGGCAGTGAGACAATGTTCGTCAGCGCTGTGTGATGCGATGAGGAAGCGAGGGATTACCTTGTAGTCGTCGAACGGCTGGTCGTAGTAGGGCAAGAAGAGGATTAGAGAAGGCGGTTGACCGATATCGGATGGCGTTGAGGGCAGGTCAGTTTGAGGGGATGCTGCCTTTTATGGGCTGCCTGTGATGGGGCTGTGCTTGTCAGAATAACAACACCAACACGACTGTCTCCTCCCCGCAGTCATGTCTCTCCATATCGCGTAATGTTTTATTTTTTGTAACCGTGCGCAGCCTCCAGCCGAGCCTGTGCTTCCCTTAGCGCAGAGTAGTTACTGTACATTTAACGCATCGGTTCCGAGCTCCAGGCTACGGATCATTTGTGTGGCTGTCAGATTGCCATCAACAACCCCCGCAACTCAAGATTTTGCATATGGTACGATTTGTTATAGCGGAGAATTAAGCACGATGGGCCGGTAGTCGACTGCGACGCAGCAATCTCCTGCGTGCCGACTCTTGGCCCTCGCAACATGAACAACATCTACACGCGAAAACATGAGTGTGTCCAACTCCGAGGAACAGTATTACCTCGCTAGAAGGTGTCAAGAATGGGTTCTCGAGCGAATGAGCGGGCTAAATGAATTGGCAGGCGAGGGTTCCAAAAGGGGAAAAGGATGCTCACTAGATTTTAGACGCTCTGCCAGTTTCCTCAACTCAACGTCATCATGGACACTCTCTTCGCGCCTCTTGCGAGCGCACTGGGAGCCAGTGTAGACCAGGTCAAGGTCAGTATTCCACGATATCCTTCGGGCAACCTCCTGACGTTCATCGAAAGCTAATCTTCTGCTTGCTCGTCGCGTATCCCCTCGGAAGTCTCTTTGTCCGCGTCCCCTCAAGCAAGCCTGCCCTCAGACACTTGTTCAGCATCTGTGTCGCAATCCTCTACTTCTTCCCCATCCTCAAGATCTACTCGGCATTCTTCCAACTACTCGCGAGTATTCTTGCGACGTACTACATTGCCAAGCATGACAAGAGCAAGAAGATGCCATGGCTTGTCTTCTTGTAAGTAACAAACTGGACAATATGAAGCAGAGTTGACATGGTCCTTCTTTCCAGCGTCGTCATGGGACACTTGACCGCCAAGTAGGCTACTTTTGGTCCAACTCTGAGTCTTGTCGCTCATGCACCTTCCACCAGCCACATTATCCGTGCTCTCAACAACCACAGCTACGAGACCATAGAGGTTACCGGTCCCCAGATGGTCCTCACCATGAAGCTCACAACATTTGCGTGGAACGTCTTTGATGGACGCCGTCCCACCGAGGTTCACCCCTCGTCTCTCATCCTCATTCCATCCTTTACTCACCCCACCCCAACAGGAGCTCGACAAATGGCAGACGGCAAAGCGTGTCACCAACTACCCATCTCTCCTCGAATTCCTAGGCTACTCGTACGTGTATCCCTCATCCCCCCCATCTTGATATTCCATCAATTCACGCATCTCATCACCATCACAGCTTCTACTTCCCTGGTATCCTCGTCGGCCCCTATCTCGACTTTGCCGAATACTCCGAACTCGTGAACGAAACCGTCTTCAAAGATGCCTCCGTCAAAGACAAACACAACAGTGGTCGCATGCTTCCCCCAGGCCGCAAACGCGCTGCCTACACCCGCATGTTCCTCGGTCTCATCTACCTCGGCGCCTTTGTCATCTTCGGTTCCACATACAACTATTCCGCTGCTCTCAAGCCCGAATTCACCAAGTTGAACTTCCTCCACCGGTACGTCCCGTCTCCCCAAAGCGGAGGACCGAAATCAACTGACGACGTCACACAACCGCCCCCAAATCACTCAAGATTCTTTCTGTTCCAAGCCTTCGGTCCCTTCGAACGCGCAAAATACTACGCCATCTGGACACTCACCGAAGGCGCAAGCATCCTCACCGGTCTCGGCTTCACAGGCTTCAACTCCTCCGGTTCCCCCACCTGGACCGGCGCCGCCAACGTCAAAGTCTTCCAAATCGAATTCCCACCCAACTTCAAAATCCTCCTCGACTCTTGGAACATGAAAACCAACATCTGGCTCCGCGAATGCGTCTACAAACGCGTAGCTCCCAAGGGCAAGAAACCCGGTAACAGAGTCACAGCTATCACTTTCTTCACTAGCGCCTTCTGGGTACGTCCCAACCACAGCCAATTCCAAACCACTTCTCTTTAACCCCCTCTATATACACAGCACGGCATCGCCTCAGGCTACTACCTCACATTCTTCATGGGCGCTCTCATAACCTCCACCGCCCGCCTCGCCCGATCCAACATCCGCCCACTACTCCTCCCACCCTCCCCCTACACCTCTTTAAAACCCATCTACGACTTCCTCGGCATCTTCTTCTCCATCACCGTCCTCAACTACTCCGCCGCACCCTTCATCATCTCCACATTTACCGATTCCATCACCACCTGGCGCGTGTTGGGTTGGTATGGACATATCGTTATCGTGGGTGGACTCGTGTTCTTTTACGTGGGTGGTGGCAAGTGGTTGAGGGGTGTGCAGAAGGCTTGTGGTGTGCTTCCCCCCGCTAAGGATACTGGGAAGGGTGTTAATGGAGGTGTTATTGGTAATGCTTCTTCGAGTGGGACGGCTACCCCATTGGCTGAGAAGAACTTTACGGTCCCCCCTTCGCTTGATAAGTTGGTTGCTCCTCCGTCATGAGTATTCACGTAGACTTTCGTGGACCTTGGGTCATTTTAAAAGAGTCGTGTAGTGTCTCAATACCTGTTGGATCTTTTCGATTTTTTCTTTTTGTATAGACGATACTTGGATATCCTTTGTCGCAGCTAATCATCTAATGCCTTGCCCCCCCCCCTTCCCCCCTCGGAGACTACTACAACATGACTGAGCTCAGGCCAAAATTACAAAAAAAAAAAAAAAAAGACAAACAACTCTTCCATCACAATCTCAATCAAGCCTTAGGATTCCAAGGCCCAGCATCACTCAACGAACAACCACCAACACACTCACAACTCCCTCCAAACTCCTTTGGCAAATTCTCAACCGCAATCTGCTTCAACAACGTCTCCTTATACCCACTCCCCAAAATATCAATCTTCTTCACCGTCACCTCATCCAACCAAGGCTTAATCACACTCCAAACAGCACTAAACGCCCAAGGCGCATTGATAATATAAAACTTGCCCATCGTTTCAGGGTATCGATCTTGTCCGACAGAGGAGGCAGCCATGACGTAGTCTTTGACGCGGTAGAAGGATGTGAGAGAGACGTTGTTGAGGTCCATGATCGTGCAGGAGGTTTCGACTGGGTGGCCAGAGGCACGGGAGCATGCGGGAAGACGCTCGCTTAGGAATTTTTCGTATTCGAGGACCAGGCGTTTGAGGAGACGGTCTTGGGTTGTTATGTTGTAGAGGGCTTTGACGTCGAGTTTGCCGAGTTGTTCGATGTAGATTGGGCGACCGTCCTGGTGGTGGGGGAGGTGGTTAGGGGTTTGGGTTTGGGGGTGCTAGGGGGGGAGGGTTCGGCGTACTTTGTCTGTTTTGTGGTAGTATTGGGGGTAGTATTTGTTTACCTCCTCTTTCTCTTTGAAATCGAAGGACCTGGATAAACGAGAACCGTAATCAATCATAAATCAGAACCCAGGAACATGAAAGAAACGAGAGAGAAAGAGAGAGAGAGAGAGAGAGAGAGAGACGCACTTGACAATCTCATCAACCCCAAACTCCTTCCTCCACGCCTCAGCATTAAGCAACATCTCCTTCGCTTTAGGAACATCAAACTTGCGTGCCCTCAAAAACCTACAAAAAAAATTTACGCATATGCACACATCCCAAATTCATCAGTTCCATGAATCATCCATCATCCATCCTATATGCTCCCATCTCATAGAAACCACAGCTCACCTCAACAAAGTCGCATCGTCCATCCTCTCCGGGACAAAATGTCCCTCCTCCTGCAACTCCTTCTTCAACTTCTCCAACGCATGCTGTTGTGGTACCGTCAAATTCCCCAAACGCCCCGGCGGTGGCTGATAATTCGGATCAGTGATTCCCTCAGGGAGTGCGCTCGCACTAGCGGCCTGTGGCACAGCTGGGGCTTCAGACATGACAGCGTTGTACAATCAGCTCAAGGAGGGGTGGGCGGTGGGCGGTGGGTGGGGTGTTAGGTGCAGAGTAACCCGGGAGTGAAAGGGCAAAAGGGCAGGCGAGGGTTACGTTCAACGCGTGGCGTGGCGTGGCGTGGTTCTAAAACGAAAATGTTTGGATTATTAGTCCACGAGTTGATTAAACTTTTTTGATCAGACACCCGATAAACACCTTTCAGGGGGGGAGGGGGTCACTGCCCTCTGATAGGTTTTATTCGTATGGAAACAAGACCAGCCAGCAGAGAAATGCATAGTTCCCGCGAGTTGAGTCGCGGTATGCTTGCACGGCGGTGATACTGGGGGGCTAGGGAATGCGGGGATACTCTACGAGGTAACGGTCATGTACGATACGATGTATGTAATATGTATGCAAGATTATGCCTGGGGGCGCTAATAGTACAAGGAAGATCTGCGAGTTGAAGTGCAGATGGCTGGACTTGATAAGGATACATTTGGAACAGCGAGGGGAACGAGGTCGGACCTTGATTAGCGAAACGATATACCCAAAAGGATTGAACAAGAAATCATTAACATTTTTGGGGATAGGAGTTTAAACAATGTCCCAGAGCTCTTCGAGCGCACAACAGAACTGCCCACAGACATCAGCACTCTCGCATCGGCAAGGGTACGACGGAAAATACGTACTTTTCCACAAGCAACACTCGCACTCAACGGGTAGTCGCTAATACTGATTTTTTCATCGATGTATGCGTCTGCGAAATCATCCTTGCCACGAGCCATAGCCCCCACAAACACCGCAATGTTATGAGTTGGTGGCAAGGTCGGTAGATATTTGGACAGCCTTTTCGTCGGAGCATCACCGGAGAGGGCTAAACAGATGTCGCTCAACAGACGCTCTAGAAAAAAAAACACGAGCATGGGAAGCAACGCACTGATTTTGATCGTGTTAGGGGGGAGATGGTCAATCACAGGGTTCTGCGATGCAAGGTCAGAACGTATCCGAGTACCTGCTGTCGGAGCCATCGTACCTTGATAACTTTGAGGAGCTTTTCCGGTCCATTGACCCCACGGATAGACAACTTGTGAAGCAATTGCACTTGACCGCTCCGTTAGCGTTTCAATGATCACCTTGATAAAACCACTCACCCATCAAACCACTGAACCGTTTAAACGTCCTCGGAATCCTCACATGAGGATTAACCTCTATCAAAACGCCCTTCGCGGTATGGATATAAACTTGAAGCAACCCAGCCTTGTTCAGTGGCGAGTCCAGAAGCGTAAGCAAACACTACTCCCAAATCAGCATCCACTCCCAAAAAAAAAAAAAAAAAAAAAAAAAACTGGCACAAAAACTTGAAAAAGCATACCTGATGTGTGATATCCGGCCGAGCATCCGCAATATCCCTCCCACTCTTCGCCAAAATCCCTTGATGATCATCACAATTCAACAAAGTATACTTCACATCTCCTTCCTTCCCATTCCGGCCCTTGCTCCCACTCCCCGAAATCCTATACGACTCCAAACAAGCCTGCTCGAGAATCACATACAACCTCCTCTGTGTCGCCGCGGCACCTCCTCGAGCGACTTGTGCCTGCACAGGGAGCATCGAAGGGTTCGCAAGAGGCGCAATAGGATTATGCGAATGAGGTGTTGAACCTGCCTGCATTTTACGTTTGGATGTCGGGAGGGGGCGTGTTGGTCTTTCGGTCACGGGGATCTCCAACGAAATGTTGACTGACGCAACTGGTACCGGGGTGGCAATAGTAGTAGTGGAGATATTGGAGTTGGTGTTATTTAGGAAATCGGATTTGGCTGGGTCCTCGTGATCGATTGAGGATGGTGCTTCTTCAGCTCCATGTCCAATCCCTGTTTCTTCTACTTTCATGCCTTCCTCTCTGTCGCTACCGTCGGATGCACCTGTGTTGGTGGTTTGTTCGTCTTCGCTCTCGACAGGACTTTTTTGGCGTCGGCGTTGGGCTGGACGTTCGCCTGGTGAGGATTTGGGTCTGGGAGGTGGGCTGATGAGACCTTTTAATGCGGTTCGTGCGAGAATGCTGCTGTGTGCCCTATTTTCGAGAGAGCCGGAGTGGCGTCGACGACGGGCTGGTACGACTGTGCTCTGCATTATGTTTTATTTGAAAGTGGGGGGGACTGGAAGGATTTTTCGTTGTGATTGACGTTGTTGTTCTGTGTGTGACTCAGCTCCGTGAGACAATTAGCCCGGACCTTGGGGAATAAATAGGCGTGAGGTTGAGGTTGGTGTTTCAATTTGGGCGGGCCAGGGGGTAAGAAACGGCAGAGAGGAAGACGAGATATAAATGAGTGACCTGACAACCTTTTTTTTCTTGTGTGATTTGATATTAAATTGATCGGGTGTTGGCAGCCGACTTGTTGGACTCAGCGAGCGAAGGCGCGGGGCAGCGAAGTGTTGCCACACCACGTGCTGGTGTCTACTCTTATCGCTTTTGGTCTGCACTGTTCTTTAGACCTCCTGGGTTCTTACGCGACTGAATTCTGAGGCACGCATGAGGGCTTGTACTCTAGTGCCCTTTTCCTGGAGATGAATGCGCGGATCGATGCGAGGGACTTTTGAGCCCATTATCGTACATCTTACATACTACATTCGTTGTTGTGTCGTTATGGTGAAACTAGATGAACCCCTATACAGGGTACTTGGAATTCGAAATTCTTCTTTCGAATATTATACTCCACAAACAGCTGGACATTCCTTGCCCCTGTGTGTATTACTTTACACGCATATATACGTTCCCAACTTCCCTACTCAATAGACCCTAGATGTGGCTTGATGAATGCAACCTCCTTGAGGCACATACCCATTGTCTTTTGACGTACTATATCAGGTGTTTATGTGGTTTTCACCCTCAAAATTTTCCCCAATGACCTCCCACACAACTCTTCTATCTGGCACAGAAATGAAGCCGGCAAGCGAATAAATCATATCCGTATCCTTCGATCTCAGTTGAGATATTGATGCTTGTCTCAGCAAATGACAATGACCAATTGGTGTCTTCCTCCTCAGCACATGTCACAGATTCTGCATTGCGGCCGCAGGTCCTCTTAGAAAGATAACACCTATATACCTCAAAAAATCAATTGTTTCAAGGCAACATGGCCGAGTGGTCTAAGGCGCCAGAATCAGGTCACTCCAGTGGACTGTATCTGGTCTTCGGGCGTGGGTTCGAATCCCACTGTTGTCATTCAATCACGATTGAGTATTACCTTTTGTGTTCGCATGTCAGAGGTCCACATTGTCGTTTCTTTTTGCCCCCGCACCCAACAAGGATGAGGAGCCTTCCACATGTTGATGAGAGCCAAACTGGAAACCAGCGATTGGGAAAGGAAGTAGAATATGGCGACAGAATGTGAGAAGGAATCCCATCACTCATGCACTACGTTGAGAGTGATGTGTTCCTTATATTCGGCATTCTTCGGTGGAATACCGACGATACTAGCATACTACTATCATACCCCGAGGCGACTGTCCTCGAAATATGCAAGGGTTAGGGGGCCGCTAGATTATACTCGATAATAAGGCTCCCAAGAATCAGGCATAGTATCTGTGTTTCGGTGATTTAACTCTTGATTACTAGACATCTGGGCCACGAGCAGTAACAACGTAGTAGAAAAGTTGCATTTCGAGCCAAGAAATCAAGGATCTTCTCCGTGATTAAAATTAGGCGGCCTTGTGCTACATATCTTCTGGACCCCTGTGAGTGGTCTTATCGGGACGATCGAATGTGGTGTCGCCTCGAGGTGTTGAATACTTGTCACAGAGATGATCGAATGTTCTTTGAATTGGTGTAGTGAGCGAGTTGACAAACGCATCTTTTCCAGGAAGGAATGCTCCATTTAGATGCGGCGTCGTACACTCGGAAGGCAGCTATATTTTAGATTGTGACGGAACCGTGTGGGTGGCTGGGGGGGACGAGTGTCTCACGCGTCAGGTGGGTTGAGATCCATTGTTTCCGGTTTATGCCATCTGACCAAAGTCATGCAATCTACATTTTAGATGGTGCAATATCTGATGGGACTCAGGAGGCAGCCTTGGAGAACATGTTAATGCGACTGTGCTCAGTGGAACGGAGGCACGGTTGTGGCCCTTTTTTTTTGCTTTTGCACTTGATACATTTCAGTATCTCTTTTACGCTTTCCACACGTCTTCGCCATTGTGTGGCTTCTGCATTTGGTGTCACATGTGGGGGTACCTACATGACTTGCATGGGGAATTGGGTATAATGGTCAATTTGATGTTTGTCAGTGTAGATCACTTTCTTTCGCTTCTACTGTTACCATGTAGTTATCTCCACCATTTGTTGGTGTACTCCTGAGGTCGACGCCATCAAGCCCTTGCACCCGAGCGACCTCACACACACACAGAAATCAAAGGACGACGACGCTTTCGCTGTAAATGAATCCCGTTTACCAGAGCACAGAGAATTTTAAGGTATTCCAGAGTTGCTCGTCTTATATTCTGTGGTCAAGTAATATCCAATAGCGAGCCTGGACTTGCACAGACTAATGCATGTCTAGCGATCATGACTTGCCGACATCATGTGCGAGAAGGCAGAGGCCCTCATATGTAAAGTGCTACCAACAATTGGTCCATTCCTCTCCTTCTCGTACTCTGTTCCTTTGTGTCCTCAACGACTTGCGAATATTACCCATGTGCCTGATCACTTGTCTGGTTGATTTGCGAGTGATGTCCACAGACACATATAGCGCTGAGGATCTCCAATGATAATTGAGGATGCGGGATGCTGCAAGCATCGACCAGAGTGGTTCGAAGTGACGAAAAATATTGCAGTCAGAATAATGGTCATTTGCAGCTTGACAGAGTGAGATCGCGAAAAGTACCAGAGCGCCATCATGTCTTCAGTGCTGATCTACAGTATACTCAGAACACTGGAGCTCAAAATCATATGAGTATATACAGCATATGAATACATGGGATGGGGATCGTCATTCATGATTTGTGTGGCAGCAGACACTAGCTTGAAATGGTTCTGAAGAATCACGTCAGTCATACAGCAGGTGCCTGACGGTTCCAGAACTCACATCTTCAACTGATTGGCTATCACTCTGGCACTTGAATTCCATGATGACTGCTGTTTCCGCCAAAGACACACACTGCAAAAGGGGAGAGTTGGTCATGTGACCATCTACCTTAATGTTGTCGCCGTGATTTCTGAGTGCATCTGCTTTGTGGAACAATCCTCAAATTGGAATGGATGGGGGTGTATATCACCTTCTTCAGAATGACATTCAACCTGGCTGAGTTTATGAAAGATTTTGAAGAAGTGACTGAAAATGCATTGCTTGTTGCATAAGATCTGTGAGAGAGCCTTTTTGAAACCTTGCCAGACCAAGCCCTCTACACTCTCAGCCCTGCCTCCAGAATCTTTGACATCTGCCTTGCTTCCATTAGCTGTGCCATCCTGGTTGTCCTCATCCTCCTCACACTCATTTGTGCTGGTTAATCCCACTCACCTCTTCATTCCCATCCTTTCCATCCTTCCTTGCCCCATTACTATTGTTCTCCTTCAATCTTGAATTGCTGTCTTCATCCTCAGAATCTTCACAAGGTTGTGGATTGTGCATTGCATTGCCACCATCACTATCACAGGCCTCAATGGGTGCCAATAATTGCTTCACCCCAATGACAATGCAAAGTTTGTCAAAGGCACTGTTCACAGATTGATTAGATGGTTGGAACAGAGTGCAATGGTTGAGAAAGTTGTTGACAGTGCAAATAACTATTTCCCCATCCATAGGTCTCCAATAAGGGTTCCAAGCACAATGTAGTCATATTTCCCATACTATTAGTGCCTGCAACATTCCCACTGGCTCATTTGCATGTGCTCAGCAACATGACAAAGGGTAAATTTGAGCCTGCAGTCACTCTCTTCATCTGTTCAAAGTTTCCTTAGGCAGATATTTGCATAATACACAAAATAGTTAGAAGATATATCACATAAAGTTTCAAGGAGTTGTATGATGCAAGATACAAATGTTTGTCTGAGGTTTGGGTATGGGCCACCAATTGTATGGGTTTCACACTCTGTGGTGTGCTTCATTGTATGTACAATATACCTACACTCAAAAAAAGCAAAGAGACTACAAATTGGGTTATGGTCTACAAGGCACAACAACTTTGGGGACATTTGCTTATTGGGATGGCTGCTTTCCTATTTTCTCCCTCTTCCTCTGCTTCTTCTCCCCTACTCTCTCTGGTGATGATGGCTGATAGTCTTGATCAATCTTGGAAGAAGGGCTATGCTGGCATTTGCCTGGTGCATGCAAAGACAACACAGTGGGCTGGGATGAAGGTATGGGAACAAGTGCAACCTCTGTTTTTTCCATCCTTTGGAGGAGCCCCTCTAGATGGAAAAATACAGAATGATGCAACTTTGCATATAGTTTGCATTTGTTTCTGCTGTCAAATAACTTCTTGTTAGAATAAGCACCAATGAAGACAGTGTGAAGTCTTTCAAGGAGGGAGGGACACAGTTTGAGTTTGGGATGCAGTTTGCTCTTCAGGCTAGAAGTAAGGTGCCTGTCTACTGTAAAAGTCATCCAATGGGTGGTGGCAGGAGAAAGCATATAAATGTAGACATATGCCACCCAATTATTGGACTGAGGATGGTCCACCTGAACAGTAAGAATCCACAGCACAACCTACCAGAGAGATTCCAAATCATAGATAAAGTGATATGTGAATGGCATTGGAGCATCCTCCTGTACTTGGGAGGTGGTGTCCTCCATTTCATCTACAAGCATATCTGGTATACTTGTGTAGTCCTCTGCCAGTAGAAGCTAATAGAGATACCATCCAAGGTGCACTTCAATTGACATAAAATATGGTGTTCCCTTGCCAGACCAAGCCTTCTACTCTCTCAGCCCTATCACTGTCATCTTTGACATCCCCTCATTCTCACCATCCTCCTCACTCTCCTGATTGTTGGCACTGTCCTTCTTCAACATTGACTTGTTACCTCCACCCTCAGAATTCCTACCAGGTTGTGCTTTGCCACCTCCACTATCATGGGTCTTGATGGGTATCAAAAGCTGCAGCATTCCATCCCCATTGTAAAGATTGTTGAAGGCTCTGTTCACAGACTCATTGGATGATTGGAAGGAAGCATAATGATTGAGAAAGTCATTGACAGTGCAAATAACCATTTCCTGGTCCATCTGTTCTCCAAGAAGGCCTCTAAGCATGACCTGGTTATATCTTCCCCCCATGGGTTTTGTGCTCCATAGTATCAAGCTAGAGATATTGTCAGTGGCATGGTCAACAAACTAAATGAACCACTCATGTGGGTAGCAAGTCTTGTTTCTTTGCAGGTGTTTGCAGCAGACTAAGGAACATCATGATCAATTCTTGTTGGGGCAATAGAAACAATGTGCTCACTTTGATGGCTGTTGGCTCCTTGGTGGCTTTTTCATCCTTTGCCTTGAACTTGAAGATGATATATGAATTTGACAATTATGCCAATGCAAACAGACCATGACTAACATTGGTTGTTGTTGTTCTTGCTGTTTTTGTGGGCAAGCCTTGGACCTGGGCAGAGAAATTGAGGAAATGTAAGATGTACAAGGAGGATCACAAACCCACTTCCCTTCACCATATTAGAAGTCAAGGTGACTGGAGGGAATGGCCACAGTGATGCCATGGACTTTATATCCTGATCAGCTCAATTCACATGGATGCCAATTTGCACTCATCAGCCAACTCCACACTCAAGAACATGTGATAGATGTGCAATGGATATGCATGCTCCTTCAAACCACTGTTATGGGTAAAGAATGCCCATGCCCTTGACAGGTTTTAGGATCCCAGTGGGGGCAGAGAAGCTACCTTCAATGTGTGCTAACAGTACATATTCTATCAGACTTCCAATCAGAGGAACCATGCAGATGCTATTGCTCCCTTTCTGATAATTGGGATACACCTTTCAATAGCACTGAATACCTTTGCTTTGTTCAAAATCAGAGTAAGTGAAACTTTTTGATGGCACCCGAACTTTCCACTCATGGCGTTGTCAGGGGTGAGGGCTACACACCTTTGTGCAACATTAGGAGACCCAAGGGGCTGTACCAGAATGTCTTTTGTCACACCCATTAGTTCTGATTCCTCATTTAACCCTTGTTTAACAACATATCTCTTCTTCACGGCAGGGCCCAAACAAGTGAGTCACTATTCCTAGTCAGGTTTTCAATTCCAGAGCATGAGATTCCCATTAGCCCCATGCTTGAATAACCATGGGATCCGAAAGGGCTGCATTGTTTCCATTCATGTCAGGATTAGGACTCCGATCATCCTACTGTGCTCAAACTTGTACCAAGACAATCAGTCGGAAGACCTCAGAAGACCCGGTAAGTCAATTATCCCGCAAGAAATCACTGATGGGATACTGGAACGTTGTTTGGGAGCTTTCAAGAGGGCCAGGTGCATTTTTGCACTTTGCCACAATCCCTCAATGATGCACTACAGGAATACATTAACATGCCACAAAGATGATCAAGGGAGTGGCCCAAAACACGCCAGGCGCAGAACCACAGCAGAGTTGTGCTAACTCTTTGATGTCGATTAAACATCTCCCGCATGGAGTCAAATGTCAGAAGGCTGCGGAATATGTTCACGATTCTCACAAATTGGACATTGCGGTTGTGACCAAGGCTAAACTCCACACAACAAACAGTTTTCGCTACGGGAACTAGCGATGGTGTCGGGGATCGATGGGACCAAGTTTCTGGTCGACAGGTTGTTTATCGATGGGAGCAAGTTTCTGGTCGACGGGTTGTTTATCGATGGGAGCAAGTTTCTGGTCGACAGGTTGTTTGTCCTGTCCCACACCCCGAAGCAGATCGGCGAGGGGCTGGGTAAGAGCCTGGACCCTCTTCCAGAATGATGTACAGGAACTAGACTTTCAATGGGATGGTGTCAGGGATCGATGGGACCAAGTTGCTGGGGGCTGGGGAAGAGTCTGGACCCTCTTCCAGAATGAAGTACATATCGTCACAAGTAACACTCTTCTAGTATTACTAGGCCTGCTAGCCATAGAACGCCCGCACTACTACTTAGTACAGTTGTTTTTATGCCCCGGCTAAGTTTCCTGTGTTTATATTTACTCTACTACGTCAAAGAAGCAAGACACAGGGAGGTAGAGACGTGCCGGGGTGCTGTCGTACACTGACACGAACTGGTTGGCAAGGTATCCTATTGTGATGAATTTGGATGCAAGATATAATCATTACAGTATAGGGACAGGATAAAGTACAATAGATAATTCAGGCCAGAGAAAGAGAACAGGGGAGAATAATAAACGTTAAACGGCGAAACAAATCAAACCTCCCCATCTACAAGCCGGATAAAAGAAGGTACAGGAAAGAAAAGTGCGAATCGAAAGAAGAGAAACTACATACATCATGACTCATTCCTATCCAATTCTGAAAAGTCACCAGCCTCCTCAACAAACTCGTTAACCAGATCCATCAACTCGCGTACAAGGCCATCCCTCTCCCATTCCATCCGGTGTCTCCAAACATGCCCGAGACAAGCCGCACGCAGTTGCTCGAGCTGTTCGACATTCAGCGATGCAGTTCTGTCCCTCAATTGTCTATGCAATTCTCCAAGGAGCGCTTCATCAATATGGAAGTCCGGCAGGGGTGGTGTGGGTGTTCGTTCAATGACCATCTGAGCAGGAGTTGGAGAAGTCTCAGCGGCAGTGGCAGTAGCGTTGATTATAGTAACCTCGGGTGTCTTTGTTCGACGGAGGGGTTGGTGTATGAGGGCGTGAAGATGGTGTCCACCGGCGTTCGTAGTCCATGGCTGGGAAAGGACTTCCCTCTGCATTCGCAACAGGGGCGGGTAGGATGGGGAGAAAGGTGAATTCGGCCGACGATGCGGGGTTCGGTAAGCGGTTGTACACATTTGGGACAGCGGTACCAACCGAAGCGGGCGCAGGTTGGTTGTTTGCTTCTGGTCATTCTCGACCTGCAGAACCAACTCGGCAGCGGGCAATTCTTCCAACACCCGGTTCCTCCTCTTCACACCGTCCGGGAACTGGTTTGGCGGCCGTCGTACATCGGCGATAAGCGGCGCGAAAAATTCTTCGCATTGAACGGCAGTGAGGGCTACGATAGCTGCGCGATTCTCTTTCATATGACCAAACCACTGCTTCACATCATAAGGCAGGTGAGAGAACTCTCCATCGACGAGGGCCAAGAGAAGGACAGGCTCTGTCGAGATAGTGTATCTAACATCGCACGAACAGTCGAACGTGATGTTTCCGACACAGCCGCGCACCAACTAAGAAGCGAAAAGATGTAGATGATGGAAGGTTGATGGCGTTTAGCTTCCACAAAGAGTTGCGCGATCGCGGCCTCCACAGTCTAAGCGAAGCAACATTCAGCTGGGAACAGAAAGCGTCAAAATAGGCAACAGAAGCACTCACCCGTGTCGAATCACCCAATAAAGTACCGAGCTCCAGAGTCTGGATGTGATAGCGTTTGCATTGCTAAGGATGATCGTTTCTGGTCAGAAAAGGATATTGCACCAAAAATAGAACTGAACATACATTGAGAGAACATTTCGCGCTCAAGAGCACCATCATCTCCGCCTTCGTCTTCGTACTCCGCCTCTTCCAGAGCGCTCAACTTCTTCTCCAACGGTAGTACTTTATTGATAGCCGCTTTGACCTTTTCTAGTGTATCGCCAAGAAGTGGAATGAATTGTTGAGGAAGAGGTGTAGCGGTCGAAGATGATGACCGCGCTGAAGAAGGGACGAGTTCTACAACGGGTTGATTAGTGGGGTCTAACCAATCCATAACATGACGGACTCTTGATGGAAATCATGAAATCTCGCAATTGGACATTGATCGTTTCAGGCTTAAGGAGAAGCCGTTCAGTGGACTTGTATATCTGAGGGTATCTGCGCTGAACGGCATTGAGAGCAGCTTCCGTGCATAGAGCCTATCAAGAATCAACCCTGGAACAGAACATGCAATGAGAAAGCAAACACACTCGTAAGTCGGCACCACCATATCCTTTCGTTAATTTTGCAAGGCCTCTCAATCTCTCTTTCGCTTGTTCTCCCTCATCGGCACCCCAGCCAAGCCACCCCTTGGTCATAATTGATAGAATCTTCTCCCGTGCTTCTAGCCCCGGTAGCGGGAAGTAGAACTCACGGTCGAAACGACCCGGCCGCCGTAATGCAGGATCAATGGCATCGGGACGATTGGTGGCACCAATGACGACGACTTGGCCGCGTCCGTCCATACCATCCATAAGGGCCAGGAGAGTGCTCACAATGGATGCGTGAATCTGGTCTTGCTTAGACGAACGCACGGGCGCCAGACCATCAATTTCATCGAAGAAGATGATCGAGGTTTGAGAGTTCTTTGCTTCTTCAAAGAGCAGTCGCAGTTGACGTTCGGCTTCACCGACCGACTTTGACAAGCAATCGGCACCTTTGCGCATGAAGAAAGCTGATGTATGACCACATTAGAGTGAAATCCAAGGAAATGAGGGACGAAAAGGAATCACATATTGATCGTCCGTTGGAGCGACAGCTAGCAGCAAGGGCCCGGGCAAGTAGCGTTTTACCTGTTCCAGGAGGACCGTGAAATAGAACACCACGGGGAGGAGTGACACCGAATCGCTGGAAGACTTCGGGGTATAGCAATGGCAGGAGTGTCATCTCCTTCCAGGAATGGATGTCTGAATAGGAGCTTGAGTCGAAAGCGATGTATGGAATAGCGGGAGAACTGACGTTCATCAAGACCACCGACTTCGTCTAGGTCACGTTCTGATTTACGCCCAGAGGATCAGCGTCGGCTAAAGCTGTTAAGCTACTTAGTATATGTGTTCATGTATCAGTGGAGAAGCAAGTACCTGCATCGCCTACTCTACCAAGATTCGATGGCGTGCCAGCAGTGAGATCACCAGGCAACATGCTGCCAGCGGCGACCGGGGCCCCAAACGGGTCCATCCCAAAGGGCTGCTTTCGAGGTGTCCTTGCGGGATAATCAGAGTCCTAAGATAATTAACCAAGAGATATACGAATAGGAAGGGGATACATACAGAGTCATCACCACCCATTCCCATCCAACGACCCAGATCCGCACCGCTCGCCCTCCATCCGAGGCCTCGGGTTCAGGTTCGAGGGTGACTTGGAGGTCGGAAGTGCCCATCGGATCCTCATTTTCATCAACTGATCCGTCGGCGTCTGTTCGGAATTGTCGACATATTGATCGCTTTCATGGCGGTCTTGCCTCGACGGTTTCTTGGGTGGTGAGTTCCGGATTTTCTCCTGCTTGGCTAATGGATCAATCTCGTCCTCTCCGCAGTCCGACTCTTGGTACACAACCGCTGCGAGGTGGTGGGCAGGTTGCACCTCCGCCGGGAATGTGACAAGTGTGACAGGCGCTTCCTTGATGTTTTCCATTTCCCGCTGTGCTGTCGCGGCGCTAGCCAAAAAGCCCAACTTGCCCCCTGCGCACCTAGGACGGCACGTCCTGTCAAATAAACAACGAATAGTTTACACTGGACACAGAAGTTTCTCACACTCCCCAAGGAGCCAATCTCAGTCTCCCGGAGAGAGGAACGCCGTCGGGGTGAGCAGGTGAACTTTCCTTGAGAGTGTCCGAAAGCTATTAGCTCACCTGGGTTGTGTAATGCTTTCGCGATAGGTCTTCACCCCAACATCTGCAGCGCTGTTCATAGCTACCGGCGTTGGACTTTTCTTCTATTTCCGGCATGAAAAGCAAAAGTTGCTCGAGGAGCGCGGTGAGTGTATCTCTGTAAGCTCGGCCAATTCAACATGGTTTTTGATGTGGGGGTACAGAGAAGGAACGCGGTAGTAGGCAGTATGGACGACCTCAAGTTGGTGGACCCTTCTCATTAGTCAAATCCACGGGCGAGCCTTTCACAGACAAAGATATGCTCGGCAAATGGTCGCTGGTATACTTTGGTTTTACCAACTGCCCAGATATATGCCCCGCGGAACTGGACAAAGTAGGCTTAGTCTTGAATAAAGTTGGTGCGTCGTCAAATTTCTATCTTGTCATTACGGCGCGCCCACACTCAGACAGAACCCGAGCTTGGCAAAATCTTCCTTCCGATATTCATCTCTGTCGATCCCGCAAGAGACACACCTGAACGCATGGGACGTTACTTGGCCGACTTCCACCCTTCATTCGTAGGTTTAGTTGGTTCCTACGACGTTATCAAGGCTGCATGTAAGGCCTACCGGGTGTACTTCTCTACACCGCCCAATGCCGACCCGAATGGAGACTACCTTGTGGATCATTCAATATTTGTGTACTTGATGGATCCTGAAGGGCGTTTTGTCGAAGCATTTGGTCAGAGTGTGGACGCTGATCAGATTGTAGAGAAGATTAAGGAGGAGGTTGCGGAGTGGGAGAAAGAGCGTGGTGGGAAGACAACGATCTAGGAATATGCTTGAAGTCGAGTGTTGTAGTGCCTGCCGTGTTATGCGCCAATATAATCACTCCCTCTCAATGTCAGATTCAAACTGGACCTATGTATAATTCCAATGAAATTTTCCAGCAAGCAACGGCATATATTCTGGAATCAGTACTCTGGAACGCATACAAAAGCTGCTCCGGGCCTTTCTGTCAATATTCAGCCGTTGTTTCAGGCACTGGCAGCATGCGACAACTCGGGTCATGAGAGTCTCACCCCACATCAGTCGTTCTCAAGGATCGCCCGAATTTGAACATTTGAATATCCATTGGCTTCTTTTGATATGCATTTCCGTCTTATATAGGCCAAGGGCTGAAGACATACTCAGTCTACTCACGACCCGTCATCTCTTCGGCGATGGTCTGTACGGCTTTCCGCAGTGTTGTATACTTGTCCTCAATCCTCCCACTTGCGCTTGCCGCTGCGCCGACTCCTCCCTGCCGCTTTGCAACACAATGGACACCAGAACGCATACTCTCGTCTCAGCAATCATTCGAAGATACACTTCTTTACTGGGAAGGCAAATTCCACCAACATAATGTCTCGTATAACGCTGTCCGGGTGTACATCGAGTCGAGGGACTGCATGCCTTTTCTGCTGCGAGCAAAGAGTCGTTGCATTTCATGATGCTAGCTCATGTGATTGAGGGCAAACCTGGAGCTGTGAGGTGGATCTTGTCAGGAGAGGGTGAGAGGAATGTTGAGAATGTAGTCAAGGCGAGGAAGGTTGCTTTTGGGATTCTACAAAAAAGTGGGAGAGTTATAGTCGCTTTAACGAAACGTTTCCTGGTTTCGGAGGATTCCTGCCTTGGTGAGCTTCGTCTATGTGCATCGGCATTTTGGACGTCTCAATGAGGGTTTTTGTGTATGTTTGCTCATACCGAGTTCAACCCTTTAACGCCTACTAGGGACTGGAATAACCGTGTCCCTGCTCTTGACAATGGCGAGAATATCTGGGCGATTTATGCTGCAATTGAAGCGCTGAGGAGGCAGGCAGGAAAGACTACGTTGCCCTGGCTAGTAAGTGGGAAGGGTACTTGAACTATCTCAAGACCACGGCCAAAAAGGTACACCTTTACTTCTCGTCCTAAAGATACGCAATTGACTAATTCTACGTCACATCCTAGATTTTCTACCGTGGTTCCGGACGCATTTGCGCCGTTACCTCACTACACGAGCAAGCCCTTCCCGTCGATCACCCAGAGCAAAGCTACAACTGCGAAGGCCTCGACTCCGGCGGAAACCCTTTCATCAACGATCCGTATCAAGGTGAGCCCTAGCCCTTCGCCTCCTTTTGGAAGTTTAAGATGGTGCATACAGGTCAAGGATTCATGCTCTTCCTTTACCTCTTCGGCAACCTCAACGAGACAGAAAGGGACGCTCTGTTAGAGTTCAAGCGGCCACAACTCGTATCAATTGACTGGTCGATGCCTGGGTATCAGAACCTCACAGTCCAGAGGGGATTCTGGTTCTCTTCACATGAGAACTGGGGATGAATGCAACTACCCTATATTGATATTCCTTTTATGAAGTGAGACGAGGCTCTATTGGTTTCTATTTCCGACTTGCTTATGTTCCGTCAGGGATTTGTATACCAACATGGAACGTGCGAGAACTTGTGACTCACAAGCAAAGCGGCTTCCGGGTATGTTTGCGATTATCAATAATTCGACTGATGAGAATGGTGAAATTATCAGGTGTGAGTCGCCCTTTATATCCGGGGAGGACTGAGTGCTTGACAGATTCTAGATATATCCAATGCCGGTATCCCTCAAATCGCGAATCAAACGATACAAGAACTCGATGGTGAGTATTACTACAATATTCCTTGCTGATGCCCATAATTGATCAGGCTGTCTGCAGCAATCACTCCCTACTCGACCATGAACACTATGATGGTGAACAAGACAGTGGGCTACCTTTGGTGGCTCAATATGGCTACAGCCAAAAGGATGCAAAGTATGTGCATACCACAAACAATCGGGATGCCATCTCATTATCACCCTCACTTGTGTTTTTAGATCCGTACGGTTCGTCAGAGAGTACCCGTATAGACGGCACGGCAACCTCGGCCTTTGTTTCCTGGGACAGTAAAGTCACCACTGTCAACGGCATTCTCGGGGGTGTCCTGTCACTTGTATGCGCCCACATGCAGCGTGAGGGGCTATATGACAAATTTATTAGAGCAGCTAGCAATGAGTATAAGCGGGTGTTCGACAAGCCGTTGGAGGGCACAAGCCAGGAGTTTTGTTTGCCCAAGGTGAAGGTCCAGGACGTTGGGCTTGTAGATTTCGCCAGTTGTTCGTTGTGATGATTTTGACTTCTGAAATGGAGGATGGTGTTGCATTGCCTTGTTTTCATGTGGCATGTGTACAGATTCTTGGTCAAATCTATTTGATGCAGTGACCTTGATATTGCTAGCCATCCAGACCTGCATTATCTATATGGTGTTTATTGTCATTATCTGTGCTGCATATATCTTTGTTAATCATTCCAGGTAGTAGGTGGTGCAGAGCCTTGGATCCTTGTCATTTATTGGTGTACAACTTTGTGGTCCAATAGGTCCTGAAGATGAAGTGTTATGTTCTGCAATGGCATTCATGCAAGCATTTCTTCAAGGCTATGAATTTTGTCCTTTTCTTTGTTGCAGTCAATACAAAGTTTGGTGATGGAGGTTGAGAGGTGGAGGAGTTTGGATGTCTCTTTGTTTGTCAACCACATGAGCTTCTTCAATGAGTCTAAGAACCACAAATGTTGAATGAGTGCCTCCTCCCAATACACTGAGGTCAATGCCATCCAGCCCTTGCTCCCAAACAAGCTCTCTCACCTCACACAGAAATTAAGGAACAATGACACTTTCACTGTAATGAATTCCAGTGTACCAGAGCACAGAGAATGTGAGGTATTCCAGAGTTGTTCATCATATATTTTGTGGTCAAGTAATATCCAATAGGGTGCAAGCCTGGACTTGCACAGACTGATGTATGTCTAGTGATCATGACTTGCTGACATCATGTGCAAGAAGGCAGAGGCCCTTGTATGTAAAGCACCACCAACAATTGGTCCATTCCTCTCCTTCTCATACACTGCTCCTGTGTCAACATCACTAAAAAGGCTCAGACCTGTCAAGATCATACAAGTCAGGATAAGGACTACAAGTTATGTCCAAATACTACCAGTCATGGCTGCTGTTAAATCTGAATTCATACATACCCAATGTTATATGAGCATTACAATCTCAGCTATATTTAGAGTACACTTACTCAGTATACTGCTTCATGTTCTGTTTTAGCCCCTTGCTTGCTCCACCTTTAGTCATCCACCTAGTCATCATGACTCATGCCATTACTCATCCCATGTCTCATCTATTCTTAGTTACTCCCTTTACCATATATAAACCCTAGGTAGAGCATCTGTATTCCTTATGCTTTACCAACTTGTTCTTTTTCCTTTGCTTATCCTCAAGCCTTTTCCTTAGTTGCAACCTGTTACAGTCTTGATAGTTTTATCTATCTTTAGATGCACTGACTATTTATCAAATCACAAGCTCAAGTGGCTGATGCCTTAGGCCTTAATGGCACATCTCTTCATGGACAATTCTGTTAGTAGGAGAAAATACTGCTTGTGACTGTCACAATGATTGACCAGATTATTGGTATCTGGGCACAAGTCAATAGTTTTGCTGAAGCAGTGGCAGTTAGCAATAGAAATATACCTATCTGACATACATATTCACTGGAGACAGATCCAGATGAAAGGTGTCCCCTTGGAGGGTATCATGGGTTTTAAATAAATGATAATTGTGTTTCATACTCAATCTGATCCTTTCACATTTGAAATTTATGGCACCCTCAGCAAGACTTTTTGTTCAGATTTATGTTGATGATTCTTTTAAATAAAACCAAGGTATATAGAGCAAAACTGGACCCCTAAGCTATGACTTTGGAAACCCCCAAGGGACATCAACCAGACAAGGCTAGACATCAGCTGTCAGGTGCATTCCAAAATACAATTACAAATTTATCCAAGCAAGTGTGCTACAGACCTTGCTACAAGCACAGCTACAGCAACAGCCACCTTTTAACGTGGCTACTACTGTCTTTGGATCAGGGCTAACCTGGTTGTTTGTGAACAACTTCGCATATTCAAAGTCACTCAGCTTTCCTCCAATGGACCTGTCCGTTCTACAACCCCATTTTGCAGTGTGTCGGAGTGGAAGGCCGCCGTCCTTGGGTATGTTGGCCTCACTAAAGGATGGGACAGGGAAAATACACGGGACTCGAGGCACTATTCGAGGATGGTAGAAAATAGTGATACAATGTCCCTATCCTTAGCCGCTTTTATGTTATCTAAGTTCATCCACTCCGACACAACCAAACACTGGTGCAAGCCAGGGCTTACACGGAGGCCAAAACACGTTGAAACTTGCTCTGGATCTTTGGGCAGTGCTGAAGTCCTTTAGTTGGACGTGGGGGGTGAGAATTCAGTGGACAAAGGCTGATCACGACAAAAACTTGCTCTGCACAGATTGACGGCGATCCTGGTGTCTCTTGCCTTGGAACATTTCAAATTCTTTGATCTCGCTGCTGATTAAACGAGGATTTGGGCAACATTTGGGGGACGGAGGATGGTTGTTCCCAATCTTCTGGTTTTCCTTCGTATCTATCGGCGATCCAGCTCAAGACATGGTCATTGACGATCGATGACTACGTATTGCTACCCAACGCTTATTGTGGAAGGTAATGAGACAAGTGTCAGCGATCTACTAATTACGAACGTTTGTTCTGGGTTTCTTGCCCCAATATTTGGTGGATATTTGATGGTTCCTGGTGTGACAAGTATGCAAGAAGCCTCCCTCACTGCCACAGAGTGGAGTATTCTGGGTCACGTCTTCGAATAAATCCATGTGGAACGGGTCCTATTGAAACACCCACGTGTACGGGAACAAGGTGATACAGGAATAACTAAACCTCAGAGCGCATTCGCTTGCGGGAACCTGGCTCCTTTCAGCTCCCGTCGCCTCTTATGGCTGCCCTGACTTTGTTTACTTCTTTTCCTCGGTCGTTTGGTCGACTTGACCATTTCTTCGTCCGCTCCATCCCCTCCTTCATCCTCCAGTTCATAATCGGCGTCGTTAGATTCATAGGTGTCTTCAACGCCACTGGCATCGGCAGTACCACCAAGGGCCTGTGAGCTTGACCTTTTCTGCTGAGACTGCGGCCTCTGCTCCTCAGGTACCGAAGTATCATCACGAAGGACTATATCACCAAGAGTTTCGAGGACGTTACTTAATGGACTCAGAGATAACCACACAAGGGAGTAAATGGTTGAGTAAGAGGTCGGGTCAAGCATATTCTTGAAACTTTCTTCGTCATGGTAGGAGTTGCAGAGCGGTATACGGAATGCGTCAAGGCCATCAACACAAGGGATGAGTTCGGGATGAATGTGATCGTTAAGGAATGGTGAGAGTGATTCCATGGTAAACAGGTCCTCCCGTTCTCTACTTGGGGCGGAGGTATAAGTAAAGACATCGTATGCGAGCTTGAGCGCCTCAGGGTGTTTGACGCGATATAAGAGAATCCAGAGCAGGATCCACCAAAGCGACTCAAGATCATGCTGGAATCGAAATTTCGGTGGAAGTAGGTTGCCGGACAAAGCTTTGCTATTGCTGGGATTGGGTACATTGGATGACTTGGCTCGCCTCGACGCTGGGGTGAAGATGTCTTGCTCCGCTTGAATCGGCACGTCATAACGGGGAATGTAATATGTTCTCGATCGATGAATCTCCAGCGGAATGAAATACGGCGTTCCCTAGATTGCTACGTGAAGTGAAATGCTGAGTACGAATTTCCAGCCACTCACTGTCTTCCGATCAGGGCTAACCTGGTCGTTTGCGAACGCCTTCGCATATTCAAAATCACTCAACTTTCCTCCAACGGACCCGTCCCTCCTCTCGACCACAATGATGTTGCCTGTACTTATGTCGCGATGCACCCAACGGGCGAGATACAAAAGAACAAGAGCTGACGAGCGATCAGAAACGGGGTCGACACAGTAACATAAAACTTACCAACAAAGGCATCTCGGATGGCAGAGAAAGACGTGGGAAGGTCCTTAGCGTCATGGAGCGAACAACCAACCTCGTCGTATATGAGGCGGCGATGTTCCTTGACACGATACTCGCGAGGAACACGTGCGGGTGGTTTCTCCGAATGACGAACAAAGATGTTGGCTGGCAAGCCGTAAGACCCGATGGTCTGGGTAGAACCTTTGATTATGTTCCCCGATGATGTCTTCGGTTCCCTCGGTGTCCAGCGAAGGAGGTCAGG